>CAJNIZ010006125.1:81371-105964 GCA_905231905.1 Symbiodinium pilosum
AAATAATTCAAATAAATTAAATAATTGAATTATTTAATTTATTTGAATTATTTGAATTAATTAATTTATTTATATATTAGCTAATTTAAATAGGACGTCAAATAGACCCTAAAGGTATCTCTATCATATATATATATATATGTGTATGCATACTGGGGGGCCAAGGAACTCCTAATCATTCTCACCTAAACCCTAAACACGAGCCTGAAGGACGTACTGCTCAGGATAGGCTGAAACTTTTGCGCGACTGGTCTTGCTGGGGTGCTTGGGGCTTTGGGAGCCACAGGGTGGGTTTAGGGTTTAAGGGTTAGGGAGCCACAGTGCCTAGGGTTTGGGGTCTACTTGGAGGGTTGGCGAGACTTCGTTAGTAAGGTACTAATGGGGATACTTAGGGTTATGATAGAGAGTATATGGGTTATTCACCTACTCACAAAATCCACAGACCCTCCAAGTAGGGTTGAGGGTTCGGAGTTTAGGATTGCGAGTTTAATGCTAGGGGCTTGATTTTCTTCAGGCTTGTTTAATGTAATGGGATGAAGGGACTGGTGAGTGAAAAGGTGTGTGTGCCTACGAGACCTCGCATTTTCTGCGTATGCATATACCGTTCATATACCCAAGTTAGACTTCAATCAACACATTTCTCAGTTTCTTCAAGTAGCCTAGCAAAGCGTTCCGGCTAGGCTTCACAGCGTCGGGCTAAGAAGCAGCTCAGGCCTTGTTAATTGCATTTGAGTCCGCACCTTGTATGCCAAGGGCCAGGAAGAGCAGTTTCCAGTCAAAGTCATAGCCTGTCGAGGGCAGTTTTACAGGTGTGGCTGGCCTAGGTTTTGGTGGACATTGCTTTGAGAAAAAACTTTACAACGTTGTGATGGTAGTTCTGATGCTAGTTCAATAGTTCCAGAGCTACAAGCTAAGGTTCAGGGTTTGGGGTCTAAGGGCTCGGCAAAGAAGAACAAGCACCCTTGCCGGAAATTCATAGCTCCAGAGGGACGCAAGTCTGCGTACCAGCCGCCATGGCTCCTGAGACAGTCGGAGCGGCGCATGTTGGAGAGAGAAAGCGCGCGTGGAGACGTGGTACTGTTGATACTGGAAATCCAGCATGACCTTAATGCTGTACCATAATTCCCAAGGTGTAAACTACTTAGGGTCATGCAGGATTTCAATATTCACCGTAGTGATATTCAGTGGGGATATTCAGTGGCGGGAATGCAGAGGACTTGGGTAGACACAAGGACTGCTGGATTTGGAGGTAACCCAGGACCGAGTTGCGAGTCATCAGTCAAGAGTCCACGTGCAAATCATTGTTAACTGAAGTTGCTTCCTGACAACTAGGGATTTCACCATAAGGCTAGCTCAGGGCAGCGCAAAATACGTGAGGCAGGAGCATGGCAGTATCTCCTCTCTACATGTTCAACCACAGGCCACGGGGGCCGGGCAATTCGGGCACCTCTCCAGTCGACCGGGCTGGCTATAGGACCCTTTGAGTTTAGAAGTTGAGGAGTTGTTAAGCCTAGCTCAACCCTTCTGAGCATGCTCGTGCCCTGAACATGGCCCCGTACTTCACACTACAACGGCCTTCCAAACATACAGCGGCAAGTACTTTGCACCCGTGAGAAGGCTGCTATGGCAGGAGCTCCCTGCTGTTTCGGTGCCTATTGTTGTGAGTCAGGTAGCTTTGCACGAACCCTCATCCCTATAATCGCTCCACACACAAGCCTGAGTGGCCCCTTAAACAATTTCAGAAGGCACTTACCCTGTCAAAGCCAACGCCAGGCAATTTGGCGGCATCAGTTGCCATTTGGAACGCTGGAGGCAACGGCATTCGGGGCTGAAGTTGCATGAGTTGAGGATCCAAGATTTATGGTTCATAGTTTTATGCAAAAGGCTTCAGGATTCAAGGGTCAGGGTTTCAGAGGTGCGGAAAGGGTGCCAGCCCCGTACGCTGGCGCATGCAACTTTCAGATTCGATTGTCTGGGTCATTCTCGGGTTGTTCATCTGATCTCTATCAGTTTGCTGGTGACGTGTTTAGCAGGAATCAAGGAGCGGAAAAAAAGTTGGAAACTGCTGTAGCATCGGGACTTTCATATGGGCCACTCTAGGGTCACCAGTAATTACTGGGGTTTCATTCAGGCTTTACAGGGTTGCAGAGCCAGGGCTGAACACAACTTCAGTACCTTGTTCTCGTAAAAAAAACACAAGAAGGGATAAACAAAGTTATAGGATGTACACACACAACATGTACATAAAAGTTGTAATTTGGGTTAGTGAGGAGGGGCCCGGCCCAGAAGACAGAGGATCAATGCCGAAGTTCTTCATGTACCCGCTTGGGGTTTAGGGTTGAGGCCCAAGGGTTTAGCAATGTAGCCGCATCCAACTCAAAGCTCTGAAGCCAAGGTGTCCGCAGAACCATCACCTTAGATTCTCCCCCTACCCCTAGCGGGTTTAGGGTTAAGGGAACTTACAGTTCTACCATCCTACAATAACTGCAATCTGTTTCTTTGGTCGTAGTGGGTGGGGGAAGAGCTTAAGATAAACTGATAAACCCTCCAGTGAATGAAGCGCGCTCTCGAGAACTTCTACGCTGGAACCGTACGATGCCCGTATGGGGATGTCCCTAACCAGGGCCCGCTAAGATTTTCAAAAAACCTTGAGACACAGGTCCCTCAATTTGCGCAAAGCCTTGGCCCTGAACCCAAGCGGGTTATATAGGGTATCATACAGAGGATTACAAGGAGTTACTTAGCGGGACACTAGTAGGTTAGACCATAATTAGCTCAAGTGGTTCCCGGTCAACCTGACGTGACCAGATCAACTCTTCTGCTTGCTCTCCCCAGCGACGAGGAGCAACAGTCATTTTAGGGTAGTTGGGTTTAGGGTTCAGGGTCTGGGGCTTTAGGGTAGTTGGGTAGTCACCTTCAAGTAGACAGATTCTAAGCCATGCAAAGCCTAGGAACTGTAGTTTGCAGATTCTTAGCTACCTTGATGTGGGGCTTTGGGCTTGATCATCTTCAGAAGGTGATGGAAGTGGAGTATCAACTCAACCGGCACTACCGGCCATGTCTCAGTACCCGGTACGCCGTCATATAAGGATTTCTAGCTGGATTTGGAGTCTCTTGCTTAACGAAGGTGTATTGGGCATTATTGGGCCCTAAGAGGTGGGCATGGACGACACCCTGGAAAGGGCAAAGCACATTGTGTGGGCTTCCAGAAAAGTGAGATGTCTTTGTACACATCCCTATAACAAGGAATACAAAAAACACTTGGGCCCTATATCTTAGGTGGACCCCCCACCCTGTAATAGTGACTATATGGGATAATAAGGAGTATACTACGGTCCTCTTATATTCCTATTATACCACTATTACAGGGTGGGGGGTCCTCCTATCCTATACCGGAGACCCCTGTCTAATTTTGCTGGAAGCCCATTCCTGGCCTACATCCTCCCCAGATCATTCCAAAGTCCTGGATCAACTTGCAGGATCTTCAAGTTTAGGGATTTAGGGTTAAGGGTTTAGGGTTTAGTATGTAAGTCTACAGCTGCGCTCTAAAGACCCCAAACCCTAGGTAGCAAAAACATCAAAATGTACTTGCTGGTCGATAGTGGGGAGTAAGGGACTTTATAAGGATGATGTTCCCTTATTCCCTACTAACCAACAGAAGTAGGCAATATCCATAGTCCCTAATAATAGCTGTATGTTAAGGGTAACGCTATTGGGCTATTGATTCACAGCATGCCTGCCTGACCCGCAAGCTCTAATTTACACCCCTCTTTTATGGCACTTTCCATGTGACTGTCCATTCTCAATTTGCTTTCATTATTCGCTTAATACTCCCCTCAGAGCTCCTGAAGGCCTCCAAAATTACAAGTTCTGAAATCTGCACATATGCTCACACAGCTCCATATATACCTATATATATGTATATCGACATATGTAGAGTTATTTATCCCTGTATATCCCGTATAGTCTCAGGCGTGTCATACCATGGATAGCCCCTTCCGGACCAGAAGCCTCGAGGCGTTCCACTCGAGGGCATGGCGCCGCGCTGCGCTTTGGCTGAGCAGCTGCTGCCAAAGTGGGGATAGGAACCAGAAGCCCTAAAGGCTAAACCCAGTATAAAGGGGATCCCTTTAAAGAGCTTATGCGGGTCATCTCGGAAAACTATAGGGGTAGCTTTACGGAGCTATGAAAAGATCGAGGTCCTGGCGATTCCTGGCGTAGGAGATTAGATAGTACTTAGGGTGCTTTTGAAGGTGTTTCAGAGGGTTGTATGGGGTTGATGGTTGTAGTAGGGTCTCATTTCAATGAAAGGCTGGAAAATCAAAAAATCAAATGTACAATGACATCATGGACACTGGCTCATATACAACGTCTTACAGGGATTGTAGTACAAGGGCCTTCTAGATACTTGGACTGGGGGTTTGGAGTATACTTAGTAATATTGACACGAAGGCTACTAAGGAACAACACATGGCTCGACATTTATCGGACATGTAGACAAGTTTTCAGCACGGTTGGATGCAACGATGTAATCTTACAGATGCCTGAGTCTGAAATTTGCTTACTACAAAAATCCTTCGCCCTCAAGCCGCAAATCCCGATAGCCTAAACTCTTGATTGCAATCCCCTATATACCCCTGTATACCCCAACATTTACCTACACCTGCCTATAACTCCTCAAATACTTATACTACGACAGCTCTGGGGTTCCTTTTCCAAGCAGCCAGCAATAGGCTTGCGGAAGCAGCCGGAAAAAGGTGCTCACCAACTTCGTAGTGCTTGGGGTTTAGGGTTCAGGGGTTCGGGGTTTTTCAGTATGCTGGCTTGAGCACAGGCGGGTACCGTACGCGGCTGACAGCTCGCTGAGACCGGGAGAGAGAGAGAGGGAGATTTGGGGTTGGAGGGTTTAGGGCTTGGGGGTTGAGGGGTTTGAGGTTTGGGGTTGAGGGCTCCATTCGGGCTTCCGAGTTTAGGCCGGCAAGTTCCCGGTATACGGTAGTAGCACGTGTATGCACTACACCACTCACCTTAAGCCTCCCGGAAGGCAGCAGGGTTAAATAGAGCTGCCGCCCTGTAACAACCAGTGAAGGTTATATACGGATCAGGACCCACCTCATGCTTCAGGAAGTTTGTATTGGTCCCTTCTACCGCCGCGCTCTTAAGAATATGGGTGGCTACGTGTAGGACCTCAGCTGGAGAATGCAAGACTTGACTTTACCGCCTTGCTTTTATGAGCCATACTCTGAATTCCTTAAGGGGCATTATAGAGGGGACTACTATGGGGGATTCTAAGGGGGATACTAGGAGATTAGACTATGGCTCACATGAGGCTATATTCCGGTTATCACGGGGAGTTTGAACCAAAATGTGGACCACCTCTATGCTCCCTCAGTTGTGCAGCTTGACAAACCTAGCGTAATCCTGAAGTAGAAGCACAATGTCAATATGTATATATAGACGTATATGTTCCCCCTTAAGTAGGTAGAATATGGGGTATATGGGGATACTTATATGCTACACCCATAGCCGTATTCTAGCTACTTAAGGGAACTATATGTCAGTGTGAACAAGAGGGCCAATTCGAGGATCGCCTCGTGCCAGATGTTTTTTCTGTTCGCAAACGTTTGTGGGTTTCACCGCGGTCGTTGATGCAACCATCGTGGGGTCTCCTGTGCCGGGTCCTACAGATCGAGAAGGGTCTAGCCTACAATAGGTGCCGTGTACTCAAATATCGTCACCTCCCCGCGCTCCCTTTAAAGTTTGGTACGGGGTCTGTGGGTATTACGGGCCAGCGCTTAGTTTAGTATTCCCATGCAGGCCGCCTGCACCTGCCAAAAAAGCCTCAAGAGTAAGTCAGACAATGGATTGTGTTCAGGCTCCAAGGCCAGTGCAACACAATCGGATTAAACCCAACGTGTGTTCGACGGGTAGTTCTGAGAAGACATGTCGCCATAACAGCCTTCTAATCGGACCCTGTATTATTTCATGACCCCTGGAGGGCGGATCTCGGTCTTCAGTCAGCAGCCATGTACATTGTTAGTCAGGTTCAAACTGGTTTCTATAAGTACGGCTGTCACCGTCAGACTTTACAAATTCCTAAAAATATACCCTGGGTCCCGAAGTTCCCCCTAGACAAATCCGCTTATGAACCCTGTGACCATACAGCACTCCTCTTTTTTCGGGTTGCTTGGTCTCTTTGCTTCTAGTTGAGGGGAGCCCAGTACTTCTGCATAGAAGTTCATACATCTAAGATCAGACCATGACTATTCATGTTTTTAGTATAAGCTGTAGCTACAAGTAAATTCCTTTAGAAGTCTAGGGCCCCAAACCTTATACCTACGACTGGGCCTGAGTCCCCAGGTCGCTGCAGACACCGATGGCGCGGCAGTTCGATAGGCCTTCGGCCTACAAGCTTCACAAGCAGATGTTCCTTGCTTTGGGGGATATAAGGATTTCACCGGGTATGCGTGCGTGGGGTCTCTGATGTATACTGACAATCGAGGTGCAGAGCTCCTTGCTGGGGCATTGGCTCTGTTTTCAAGAGCCTGCTTTGGACATGTGTGTACGGTATGTGTATGTATTCTTCTATTCCCATACTGCTTGTCCGCAGCAATAATCTCGATGAGCTCATGGCCTGATTGCAGATGAGTTTTACACTATCACAGGCCGTTTTCCATGTTCAATCTCTGCTTAGGGGGCTGGTAGTGCTTGCATGCCCCTATTAATGCTAGGATTATGATGGTTCTTATTTTTGTTACATACCCTCCATGTACACGCAATATGATCTCTGTTTTGTGGTGCTGCTGCGGATGCCCCAGGTGCTTTCAAAAGTTGGATGGCCTGGTCGCGAGTATCAAGGCCTTGGGCCTTGCATGGTCTGGAGTTTAGGGTTTACTGACGTAGGTTTTCGAGCTTAGGGTGTAGTTTTGATTTTGTCTTTAAATTTTATGAAGTTGCTTACAAATCGTGGACCCAACTTTGGGGGCCTTGTTCGGCAGAAAGTTAGACCCCGAAGAAGACAAGCTTCAAAACATTGTAAGTTGGGTTGAGATGGCATTGAAATTATTTGCGCTCCTACCCAACACAGGCTCGCAGGCATTTATGCGAGAAATAGCGAATAATAACGGAGCGACAGCCAAGAGTCAATCATACAGCCTTTGCTATGATCAGAGTGGATTGAAGTTTCATGTTCTGATTCATATAGGGTTTTTCCGGTGGGGGCTTTCCAAAAATCAGGGCTTCCAATGAAAAGCCTTGTATTTGGGACCATCTAGGGGTGCCTGTTGTGTGGAAAATATGGGCTGCTCACCCTAAACCCGTAAACCCTAAAGCCTAACCCTAAACCCTCAAACAATTTCTGATTACAAAGTTTAAGGTATCGGGGGTTTGGGTTTTAGGGTTTAGGGGTGGGGTTTAGGGGTTTCTGGTTGAGGGGTTGTAGGGGTTAGGGCTTACGACTAGATGGAGAAAATCCATGTAATAGTTAGGTCAACAAGGAGTTTTTGATAAACCCAGCCACTACTAGAGTCATATGATAGCAGTTAGAAGGCCTTACTTGCGGGTTGAGTTTACCAACAAACCTATTGTCTGGCAGGCAGGCCGCACAGCGCAATAAGGGGATCGGCTCGATGTGTTGTGCCTTGCAGCAGTGGCCTCAACCCGGGCAGTTAGTGACTGAGTCGAGAGCCGTTAATCCCTTTTACGGGGACCCCAGAAAGGCACCCGAAACCCTAAACCCCAAACCCTATAGCCCATAAAGAAGCCCTATAACCTCTTTTAAGGTACCCCTCAGACTCGATATAAGGACCCCAAAATGGCACACCTGATTCTGGGAAACCCCCGCATCTCGAAATCCTCAGATCAAGCTTCACGCGGTTAAGGGTTTAGGGCTTAGGGCAATTAAGAGCTTACTTGGAGGTGTTCACAATATACTGTTGATACTGAAAGTCCTGCATGATCTCAGTATACTACAATACCAGAACTCCCAAGGTTTGGGGTATTTAGGGTCATGCAGGATCTTTTATCCACCCTATAAACACTTTATAACCCCAGTTTCAATTTCACGTTTCTTTCCCACTTGATTCTCCACTTGGGGGTTAGTATCCCCAAGCCCTAAACCCCCTAAACCCGAACCCTAAACCCTAAACCCCTTAAACCCGTCCTTCAGGGCCCATGGATCCCCTGTCCTCCTTGTCCAGCAATCTGAACAGGCGGCTCCAGGCGTCCGTCTTGCCGACAGTCCCAAGCAGGCAAGTTTAAGGGCTTATGGTCCCCTTAAGTAGGTAGAATTATAGAGGCTATATAGGGATAATGGAAAACTGCTGTGTTATGCAGGGTTTAGGGTTTAGGGTTTATAGTTCCCCTTAAGTAGATGGAATCTGGCTTTTAGTATACTATAGTAAGATCCCCATATACCCAATATCCTATCTACTACTTAAGGGGGACTACAAGGGCTTAGGGTTTAGGGGCAAGTTCAGCTGCTCTTGGTCTAGGGTGAAAGGTTTGGAAGTTTTTTGTCCGTTAGGTTGATAATAGAAGTATGTAACCCATACGCTCCTCTGTTTTATTAGGGGATCTTCACATGGGAACTTCATAATGCATCCCGTACAAAATCTTTGATACAGTTTATCCCCCAACCGGTTCTGTTCCTCGTTCAGGTCTAGGGTCTATACGGGTACCCCTACATTGTTCCAAATTTGCCATATTTCTGCTGCGGCTGATCCATCTCCTATTTGTAACATCCAGTTTCCATGTCATTTTCCATTTCCTTTTCCACGTGGTTCTCCACTGACCCCAAATTCCAAAGTCTAAAACCTCCGGAGTACTGTCCATGTCACTTTCCGTTTTCTTTTCGATTTGATTTCCAGCACCCCACACCTGAAGCCTAAATCCTAAATCTAAACCCCGAACCCTAACCCCCAAACCCCTAAACCCTAAACCCTAAACCCCTGAGCCCAAAGCATTAAACCAAAACCTGCATCGGTGGGCTTGCGGTTGGCTTTGCAAGGCGGGTGGATCGCGACAGCATGTACTGTGGCGCCTAGGTGACCTCCAGGCACAAGTGGGCGTCTTCAAATGAGGGCGCACTTTGAGACCCTAGGTTTACTAGGTTTCGGGGGTGTAGAGATTTATGGGAATTAGGAAAGGAGTAGGGGAGACTTTTTAATTCAAGGTTTATGATGAGCTTTCGTGGGTCTTCGTGGCTCTGAGGTTCTGGATTGCTCTCCACAAACTAAGGTGAGATCTGAAAGAAGGGGGGCTGCGATGGAGACTGCTGTGCCGTGTGGGGAAGGCTGCTGGTGTCGAGCTGACTTGCGTTTAGATTTCGATGTCAGGCCTAGCGCCTATTCTTGCATGGAGAACTGTGAGTCACGGCCTGCCTGCCTGCCTGCCTGCCTGCCTACTTGTACATGGGACAACGATGGGTTCATTATTTTGTCGGTGGGGGAGCCCAGGTATCAAGACTCATTATTGTTTCTCATAGCATATAATGGGCCCGCCCAGAACTCGAAACCCGTCTTGCTTTTGTACACACCAAGACTTCCTGTACCCCAGCCAGGTGTCTTCATCATGCAACTTAGGCTGAGAATCATGGCTGAGAACTCGGAATGCTTAGCATTTAGGGTCTCTGCCAGGATCATTCCACCAGCTTCCTGTGAGAGACCCTAACCCCTACATCCCTAAGCCCACTATCCCAGAACCTTAACCACTGAGTCCAAGCCCAAAATCCCCTATATCCCCATCCGAAATGCTAAGCCCTATACATCCCAAAGGCCAAACCCTAAACCCCAAATCTTTGGGAGTCGATTTCCAGACTGGAAGAGGCCCAGTATGCCGTGGCGGAGGCCACGTTGAGAGCCGGTGAGGCTCCCGTCGCTTTTTGGGGGCAACTGCAAAAACCAGGTTCTGGGGTTGAGGGTTATTAGGGATTCCACGGTTTATTGTGTAGGGTTCAGTTAGGGTAGGGATACATCTGGGTGCATAGGGAAATGCAAGTAGAAATAGGGCTTTATGGGTTCAGAGTTTAGGCTCCATGGTGATAATTAGGAAAGTATAGCTACTGTCCAGGGCTAGAATACCAACAATGGAGAAGTGGATGCAATTAGACTAAAGCTGGGTTATGAAAGGGGTGTATTCCTATGAGGATTGTGATGCTAGGTGGCACTTTTTGAGATAGTTATGCCTTGCCTTGGCTTTGCTTTGGTGTTTTGTAAAGCAACCTATTCACCTGATGTTTTGCGGGCTTTCAAAATAACGCCTTGTATAGGACACGGTTCTATTGACCTCATACACCCCTGATACCTCATAACTAAACCCCGGCCCCTGGTAATTGATGAGGCCGCCCCTAACCCGCAATCCCCCTAACATGCAACATTCCCAACTCTTTTGAGTATACTACACCCGAACTCAAAATATCTAATGTTGGGGCAGGTGGCAGGGTTTCCTAGTAAGTGCAGGGGATGCGTTTGCCATGTGGGCAGCTTTAAAATCACTAGAACACACCTATAAACCTTTCTGACTCTTCAAGGACCACTCGACCCTAAACCCTAGGCCCTGAGAAATCCCAAGCTCCTAAACCCTGAGCCCTAGACCATCCTTGGCCCCTGAGCTGCGCGTGCCCTCCCTCAATCTATGGGCCCCTACCAATCTCTTCGATTCCTACTTATGGGCCCTTCATTGGGCTTGTAGGCTTTAAACTCTGAATCCTAAACCCTAAGCCTAAATCCTAAACCCCAAACCCTAAATCCTCAACCCTAAATCCCAAACCTCTTAAGCCTCCCGTGAAGGTGCCTCGCCCTGCCGCAGCTGCTCGCAGCCCTGATTTTCCACTGCGGCCGAGGCCTTGTGGGGACGATTTCAATGTGGGACTTTCTCAAAATTTGCATGGGTACCGTGCAGGATGTCCTAGAGAGAGGAAAAGAGAAAGAGAGAGAGAGAGAGAGAGAGAGAGGAGAGAGACGGATTTTCATATATATATATATATACATATATGTATATTATGTGTATAAAGATACAGGTTCGTATACTTGTATGTATGTATGTACGTATGTATGTATGTATGTACGTACGTACGTACGTATGTATGTATGTACGTACGTATGTATGTATTACATGATGTGCTTGTATACATGTGCATACGTGTGTGCGTGGATTTAAAGGAGGGTTCTTAGTCAGGAATGTATGCGTCACGTTTTGAAAAACACGCTTGTGGGTCCTCCTTGGGAGTGGGACGGTTTCGGTGGGGGGGGGGGGGAATACCAGAAGGAGCTACACCAGAAGGTTGGGGTGGAAAGTGATTTGCAGGTGAGAGATTTCGGCTTAAGGTTTTGAGGTCTAGGATGTTGCAGGTTACGGCATTTAGTAAGGAACGCTTCAAACATTTCAAAAAGAAAAAGAGAACCCAATGAATTTGGTGGCGGCTGGATCAGGATTGAGAGACTAATGGCTTACACTAGTAACTTTATGTTGTTTTCGATGCTCCCCACGAAAGAGTTTGAAAAGCAGCAGCGTTGTTGAATGGAGGAACACCCTTCTTAGTTGATTTTTGTTGGAAGCCTGTGAAAGAACACGCATGCATCCGCTGACACAGTATTTTCCCAGTTCTTGAGCAGGATCAGGGGTGACAGGTGGTAGGTGGCTTTTTGAGGTGTTCGGGGTTCGGTCATGAAGTTACAGGTTTCACGGCTCTAGCGTTCCTTGTTTACAGGAAACGTCACTTGTAGAAAAACATGGTATTTACTACGGGTTCGTTCTTGCCTAAATGGGTTCGTTCCTTATACTACCGTCCTAAACCCCCATGTCGCACGCGCAACGCCACTTTGCAGTATCGTCACATAAAGCGCCCCATCTAGATCATCTAGTAACCTTCATAAAGCTTTCTCAATAATTACAGCCTATACCGAAGGTACGACCACCGTGTTCCTTACGGCGAAGCCTTGCCAACCTTTGCCAAGGAGGACATTGCTAACAGCATGCTCGTATGAGCTCAGCTTCAATTCTTGCTAAAAAAAGAAGCTCGACTGAAGAACGCGGTGCCACCAAGCCTTTTGCTAAGCTTGGGTGCAGCATCGCAAAAGCATGGTCCTGTAGAAGCTGTACTGCATTGCAAGATCCAGAAGCCTCAGAAGCCCCTTCAAGATTGGACTGGCGAGTGCAGAGTTCTCTTGGGTTTGGGTTAGTGTTGAGATCTGTTACACATCCCAAGAGTCTTCAAATTCAGACATAGGGTGAAAGAGTGGGGCTGCGAGGAGCATGTCTACCAGCGGAACTTGCCACTGGGCTGCAGTCCGTTCTGCGGACACACCAAGACCTGTCTCACTCGACCCTCCAAGACTTATCTCACTCATCTAGTGTGCGTCGCTTCCATGTAGCTAAAGAAGACGCGTTGTTGTGATGCGTGGTGGACTGCCTTGTTACAGCAGAAGACAGGAGCAGGCACGCTTGGCTCAAGGTTATTGATTTTTGTAATTTCTACTGACAGTTTAGAGAAGCAGGACCTTGTCTAGACTCGTTCTGTGTTGTATTCATGCTGCTTGTTGGTTCCGCTCATGATGCAGGCCTGCTGTACATAGCAACGCAGAGCAGAATCTGTACAGGGTGGCTGGTCATGGTGGCATGAGGCTGTTTCCCAATGGTTGAGCTGTAGTTGATACACGCGTTTGGCTGACCAAGTTCAAACTGCAGAGACACGAAGCCACGAAGCACTTCAATAGACCAACAAAAAGACAAATCAGACACTCAGAAAACCTCTGCCCCAAACCCGAAACAACAATCTGATCAGAGTTTCCTTCAACAACATCCCAGTTCATATGCATTTGCTCGTTTGCGAAAAGGGTTTAGGCAAATGGGGGTTGCTGTGCAAGGCTTTCACTTTGCTGGCCTTGCTGTTCAAAATTAAACTTCTCCTCAACCGTTCTCCCTCAACCTAGAACCTCAAACTGCTCAGGCCCTTTCGCTAAGCCAGAAGACCCTAGACTCTCTTGGCATAGGCAGCGGCGTCAGGCGTGGGCCCAGAAGCCGGAATCCAGCAGCGGCTTTCAGGAGCGTGGGGGGAAGGGGGGGGAGTTGCGGGTTTCCTAAAATTGTGGGTACTTTTTTAGGCATTCCCAATACTGAGGACTGTATTATTTTGGGGTCTATATGGGGATCCCCTATTTAGGGAAACTACCAATTGACTAAAGTTTTTAGGGTGTGGGGTCGGTTTAGGGCCTAGGGCGTGGGTATCTGGACATGTATGGTTTGGGCTTTGATGTCCAGGTTTTGGGACGTCATGTTAAAGGCTGCAGGATTATCTAGGTGTTCACTTACCAGCACCGTTGCGCGCTTGCAGATAGGGAACCTCCAGCATGAGATGTTTTAGGGTTTAGGGACGCGCAATTTTTGGGTTCCGCAACTGCAGGAAAATTGGCACCGTTTACGGTAGGAAAGTACATGTAGCGCGAGAAGAATCACGCCACTTGCAGACAAAAGGGGGCAAAAAACAGTAGACAGGTCATTAACGAGAAGAACTGGTCAACACGGGGGGCCTAAATAATCACCAATATCATGGTTGCATATTCCTTTCTTAATTATGGTCCACGGTGCCTCAAATGGGCCTAATTGAATGATATTGGTTATTATTTAGGGCCCTGTAGTAACTTGGTGTATCATCTTCCGGGGCTTAGTAAACCTACCCAACCCCCCCCCTGACCCTCCAAGAAAGAAATTCGTCATTGCATGCTGAAAAGGAAAGTCAGGCAGGGCAAGCGGCCGACCCTGAAGATGTCAGCAAGGATGGGATCAAGTCGGGGTTTAGAGGTTTAGGGTTTCGGGTATTTGTGCTAGGTAGAGGGTACACGGGTGAGTGTAGGGCTGCGGGAGTCAAGGAGAACGGCTCAAGTTTGGGGTGCTTTTGCTTGGGTTTCTTTAGCTCTCAGGCCCGGCATTGCAAAGCAGACTCAGATGATTAGGAGGCATTATAGTCACGCAAATGTAATGCCATGGGGTGGGCTTTGCGCTACGCAGGAGAGAGGAATTGCAAGGCGCGTTGACAAGCGTTAGGAAAAGCTGCGTTAAGAAGGCCATCACTAAGTTGAAAGGTGCTAGTCGGTATGAGTGTGTGTGGGGGGCCCGGGTGTGCTTATGGTAGCTAAACGGCTGAGCACGCTCCTCGGATGGCATCCTTACAGAAACGGCCGCGAAGCTTGAACCCTAAGCCCTAGTGGGTTACATAGTGGTTATATTGGGGTCATATAGGGATAATGGAAAAGAAAATGGCAGCGATCATAGTATTTTGAGCCCTAAACCTCCACCATTATATGTTGGTTGCAGGATTCCGGCGCCTCCCTTCGCATTTGAGCAGTGGGGGTGGCCTCCTATTCTGATAGCGCGATATTCAAAGAGGGGTTTGCTAAGCATTGCATCAACTTACGAAAGACCCTTGGCTCAAGAGACCCATCCTTGACAGAGTATTCTGGGGCTTGCTCTGCGGCGAAACGGGTTGAGCGTTCGTATGGAGTTTCTCGGTAGGACGCATAATCCCTATGTCTTAGAGTTTAGGCTTCCGAGTTAAGGATTTCAAGCTTAGGCATGAGTGCTTGGGGCTTACGATTAGCCTAAGGTTTTTAATTCCACAATTCCAGTCCATACCCTTCTCAGGATTTTTCTTTGCGAGCTTCATCAGCTCCCCAAAGCTAAGATTGAAACCTCTATGGCCCTTTTTTTGGAACACCAGTCGTTTTTTTCAGTTCCTTCTTTTGGCGGTCTTTTGGCCCTGGACCCTAACTAGGTACAGAAAGGCACCTAATGTGTGTCCTGGCAATATCATATCGTGCCCTAGAACCACCGTTGAAGACATGGTGTCTTGTGTGCTATACCTACCTAGCCCCTCAACCCCAGATCACCGTGTTACCCCAGCTTCCATTTTCTTATGCATGTGCTTCTTCGTCCTTGAGGTAACATGTCCATCAAGTAAGGTCCCCCATCTATTCTAACCATTTCTAACCCCAACACAACCCGTAATATCCCTCAGTTCCCGAAGTTCCCCAAAAGTTTATGCATCCCTACCATACGCCTACCTAGAACCCCAAACCCTGGAGGATCAGGGCTCGCCGACGCAGATGGGTGCAGGCTTTTGGGATGCAAACAGGTTTAGCGTTTGGGGTTTAGGTTGAGAACTGCAGCCATCTACTAGCAGTTTATACTTGGGGTCATATTGCCGGCTATATATATATATATATATGTATATCTCTCTCTCTCTCTCTCTCTTTCTCTCTCTTCAGTCATATTGGAATTTTTCTCCAAGTGTTACTGAGTGGGGGCAGCACCCAAGGTTTAGGGATTAAGTTTAGGGCGCAGGGCTCTGAGCAGTTTGGGAGTCCTTGCTGGGTGTGATCATATTTTTCAGGGGTCGTATCCTGTTATTTGGAAGCCCCGACAACTACCACACTGGAGGGCTTGGGGTTAAAGGTTGAGGCTTCAGAGCTTTGGGTTAAGGGATTGCGGTTTTTGATTTGGAGTTTGGAGTCTCAAATAACGCGAAAGTGGTCTGAGTGGAGAAGACAAAGGAAAGTGCTCATAGGAAGTGTGTCGACAAGTAAGGTCCTAACCATCCAAGCCCAGCCCCGAATAAAACCTGCCCCAAGCGAACATGGAAAACCAGAAGAAGCCTCCCAAGGCTAGCCCTAAACCCTAAAAGGATGCCTACACACGGTTCCACGCTTGTGAAAAGAGGGCGACTAGCAGCAAACCTTCAGCAAGCCTGAACTCTGGAGCTTCGCATGTTTCGTTGGATTTTCCAGCTCATTGATAGCAAGATCTGTGACCGGCTTAGGGTTCTAGAGGCTTTGGGCTTAGGATGGTCTAAAACCTTGAGCTGATATTGTACTTTCTACAGTGCGAGCGCCGGGTAGAAAAAACAATTCAGTGTGCTCAGAGGTGACTCATTTTCTTAGCTCGCTCTACCTTGAGAATGTGGCTGTCAGAATCCATTGCCCACTCATTTTCTCAGCATTCTCTTAGTAGGCAGCAATAGAAAACAATAGTAAAATACCAAAAATCCTTACTATACTGTAGGTGCCTGCACAAAAAAAAAGATCCGCAACTTTTTTCTCCCCTGAAAGCTGTTGTTGCAAAAGTGGGTTCCCCTACAGCCACCGCCCGTCCATACACAACCCCCCCCCCTTGACTAGCCTGAATTGAAACAGAACCTGAAGTAAGCGGAGCCTTGGGTTTAGGGCTGCGCACTTGGGGTAGTATAGGGGGTTGGTAGGGGACAGCTTGTTTGAGAAAACACAGGACACTCCTCTGTATTCCCCGTGACCCTCAACCCTAAACCCTCATACTGTGACAATGATACGTCCTGGGGGTTGCAAAAGCAGTTCAGAATAATTCCCAAGAGGGGTTCTCGGGTATGGGGGTTCAAGAGCTGTATGATGACCCAACGATTAGGGTTTAGGGCTTAGGAATGACCCACAGATTAGGGCTTGGTATCTTGGATCTAGGTGAGCTTAATCTCCTGAGCCCAGAGTCCTTGACGCCTGGCACTGGAAACCCTTAGTCGCCAAATGAGCTATAGTCTAAATTCCCTGAAGGGGTTATATAGAGCCAGTGTTATAGGGGTTGCGAAGAGGATATTAATTAGGAGTTTAGACTATAGCTCGCATGCTGGGTAGCAAAAAGGGGCCAGCCTCATGTTCTCCCTAACATGCTATACTCCCTATTGTAAGGATACCCTTAAACGGACCCCTAATTTGGCGAAACATTTTTCCCATAAGCCACATTATAATCCTTTGATTATTTCTATTCTCTTTTCCAGCTGATTCTCCACAATTTTGGTAATGTCCTACACCCTTTAATCAGTAGTATCCATTTTCTTCTCCATTATCCCTGCATAATCCCCTCTAACCCTAAACCCTCTTATGACCTAATTCCTCGAGTTTTTCTGGCTGGAGGCCTTGACACAGTTGAGCCTTCATCTCCCAAGGAGACTTTTTTGGTGGACTGCTATGCCTAGAGCCTCCAGCACGTGCTATATACGGCTTCAGGGTTGAGGGGGCGCGTGGTATGCGGGTGCAAGGTTGAGGGTCTTGGGGTTTAAGTTTTTGTGTTTCCGGGTTCAAAATTTCTTGAGGCTTATGTGGAACAGGATAAGCATGGAGACCATCATCCGTTGGAGAGGCACCCCGCCGTCAGCATTGTCTATAAAGAAAAGCAATGTTGAGCCTCAGAAATTTTGGGGCGGGCAGTTTCCCACATCTAAGGGAGGTCCATGGGACTAGACTTAATAGCTACAATCCCAAAACCCTAACATCTAAAACCTGAATCTTGTGAGTGGGGTTGTAACCGCTTAACTATGACAGTCGGCAATGCCGCCCCCCTAGTATTCAACCCCCCCCCCCGGCCCCCTTGATAACGACCCCTAACTTATATTATCATTATGATTGTACTACATTGGGGGGTATTTATTGCCAGGGGCAGCAGGGTTATTACTAGGGGGAGCTGATTAGCATTATTACCCGAGGTACTGGTAGTCACTTAGTTCCGAAAACCTTCAAGAGCTCCTTTTACGGACGTGGACTGGTTTCATGTTCTTATTTGAGTTCATGGAATGCTCCTTGTCTGGTGGTCTCGAGGGGCTTGGTCCTGTGCTGGCCTGTACTGGCCTGTGCCAGCTTTGCATGGGAAGTTTGGACTTTAGCGATGGAGTAACGCATGGGATTGATGCGTAAAGCGTTCGAAGGAGGCATATGACCTCTGGAACTTATGTAGCTGCCGTGTCCGGATGGTTGCCCAGCGTTCCTGGTCTTGGCATCCGTTGATTTGAGCAGCCTTTGCAAGAGCAGCCGTTGGTGCGTATCACATCGTCATTCGCTAGATAGGCGCTGCTATACACCGTAAAGGCTTGATTCACAGTGCGGAGCATGCTTGTTACGCAGGAGCGCCCCTATAACGAGACCAAGATCGAGCGTGCAGAAACCCAACCCAAGCCACCCACCGTGAGCTCAACCAGCATATCGACCAGCGGGAATGCCAAGGTGCTGGGCTCCAAAGTAAGGGACTGTTGTTGTAGGGATGCTTACAGTCGCGTGTTCCCACCAGGTACGCTGTCTTGGGATTTCGTTCGTACCCCGCCTTGGCTCGCAGGAACGCGCAAATTTGGTTGGCTACCTCTTGGCTGGCATTGTTGATGGCTCCTTGGACAAGCTCGTCGTGGACATGCCTGAGGACCTACCAGGAGCTGACCAGGAGGTGGGGATTTTCCCAAATAGGGGTTCCAAAGCGAACTCGGGTATGAGAAGGATGGGGGTGTTTTTTTAAAACGCGCATTTGCAAAATTTCCTTTTTCAGAGGCTATCTTCAGCGAATTCCAGTGAAACCCGTCGTTCATTTTGGATTGGGTGCCGTTTTCCAAGACTCGTTTTCCAAGACTATGTTGGAAGGCGAAGTGAGGGTATCTTAAGGTTTGGGTGTGTTTGTTCCTGCCAAGCAGACATGAGAAGCAGATTTTTCCGTTTTGTTTTTGGAAAGAAAACATGCGCGGATTCCCTGTGAATCCCAACGTTCATTTGCCATCTGCAGTATTCTGCAGTGTTTCCAAAGACTATGTTGGGAAACGACGTGGGGCCATGATAACGTTCTGGGTGCAGTGTTTGCAGCAAAACATATTTCGCCATGCTGCATCCTGCCAAAAGCTGGGTGCGTCGAATTTCTTTGACTTGCGATTCTTGCGTTGCCATCTGATGTGCTTTCCAAGAACCATGTTGAGAAACAAAATGGGTTGGGGGGGGTTATGACAAAGCTTTAGGCTACACAAACAGCCATGAGAAGCAGATCCAGGCTGCTGCATGTTTAGAAAGCTGTGCGTGATGGATTTTGGCGAATCTGTGAAAACTTCGAAGTTCATTCAGTGCCATCTTGCGCGTTGTGGAAAAAGCCGGAACGCCTGGGGTATGAGAAGATTTCGGGTGGGTGTGCTTCATTACACCAATTGTTCAGCAATGTCAGTGGAAACACGGGGCAGGTAAAAGTGCAAAAATGGTTGAACTTGTTGGGGCCTGAGACATACATTCTCGCACCTGAAAACCTTGTGATACGCACCAAATTGGCCAAACCAAGCCTGTATGCCGTAAAAACCTGATCATACACCAACTTGCCGAGCTCAAAATCTAAATTATTAATATTAGACATATGTGATAACCAAAGTTTCTATCTTGCCCCCCAAAAATAACGTACTTCAAGTATGATACACCAAGTTGCTGAACCCAAAACCGCATCGCACCGACAACCCCCCCACCCTCCCACCGCAGTTCAGGTGAGTAACGTTTGTCAATAGCCGCCCGGAAACCTTCCCACCCAACCTTTAAGATTTTAAGACCTCTTTTATAGCCTCGTTTGCCCTTTAAGACCTGCCTTGCAGCCTCCCGCTTTAAAGCAAAGCCCTTGAAATTTGGCAAACCCCTCCTAAGCTCCCACTTCAGCCCCCCCCCCTCCCCCCCCACCCTTCAAGGCATCCTTTGAGTTCCCATTTGAAGGGCAGTCAACAACCGCCTTCTAGCCCCGTGTAAGCCCCCTATCCCCCAGCCCCTGTTAAGGAACCCCTTTAAGCCACCTTGAACCAAAAACCTTCTCGACCCGCAAAAAAAATGAGATACAAGCAATAAGCTGATCATACCCAAAAAACCTTACCGTATTACACCAAAACCTTCTCGTACCAAAAAAACTTATGATACCAATAGCTGTCGAACTTAATAAAAGTTATGGGGCACACTGCATGCCATTTTCGGCTCCAGATCCTTGAAAACCATTGAACTTGGAGGCGAAAGTAGCAGGCAGATGTAAAAACCCTTTCGCCTCCAAACTCAATGATGTCAAGGATTTGGAGGCGACAATAGCATGCACTGTGCCCCATGCCTTTGAAGATCGACAACTATTGGTATCATACGGTGTATTGGTAAGATCAGGTTTTGGTGTGGTACGATTTGGTTTTTCCGCCCGATAAGGTTTTGAGTTCAGCAACCTTGGATATCATAAGGTCTTTTCGGTACGATAGGGTTTCGAGTTCAGCAACTTGGGGGTACTTACGGTATCATAAGGTTTTCTGGTGCGATGAGGTTTCGAGTTCGGCAACTTGGGGTATCACAAGATTTGTCGGTGCGATAAGGTTTTGAGTTCGGCCACTTGGGCCACTTGGGGTATCACAAGTTTTTTTTCGCTAGGATGTTTTAGCGTGTACAGGGGAATCCTTGATTTGGACTCACCTACTAGGAGAAGCCCAACCTCAGATTTGGATTAGGCACCTGCTGAGATCTCTGCTGCAGCTTCGCAAATTACGCAGCCAGAGGCACTTGGGCAAATTGAAGCGAATGGGGAGCATCAAAGCGAGGGTCTGAGAGAAACTGGACAGACATTACTTACTGCGTGTAAATCGAGGAAAACACAGTATAATCCGTATACAATCTATTCTCTTGTTCCTACTAAGTACCACTTAGCTTAGTAGTTCTTTTCTTCTGTTCAGAGGCATGCTTGTTCTCTAACTGCAAAGAGGATCTTTCCTCTGGGTTGCTGTCCCGGAACTTATTTTAAGGTACCAGAATACCATATTTTGGTATATAGTAAGTAATGTTAACTTGGTTTGAGTTCCTTAACAGCAACGCGGTCTTTGTCTTTCCTTGCGTAATAGCTTAGGCTAGGCCCGAACTCAGTGATAGTGGTACAACAAGAACTAACGCAAGTGCAGTTATTCTTGGGGTTAGTACTAATGGGTCGGGGCCCAAAATCCTAAACCCAAGCCCTAAACCCCAAACACAGTGGCTGAGGAAACGCCTGGCCGGCTTTCTTTCCAGCCATCTGGGGAATCCGGCATGGTTGTCGCTGGGGCTTTGCAGGGCCAGCGCGATACTGCGAGACTCTCGTTTGAAGACAGCAGGGAGCCCAATGTGGGCGCTGTGTGGGGGTATATGGGCATTTCTCAAAAGAACCCCTATGATAACCCTGGTGGGACCCCATAGTCCCTCTTATAATCGTTACATATCCTTTTAGTCCCCAAGGAGCCCGCCATTTTGAGAAACTTCCGCACATGGGAGTATATGGGGAAACAGGCCAATACCCCTTCATTTACGTAAGCAAAAGATCTGGAGCCATAGGGTTCTAGTGGTTGTATAGAGATTGTACAAGGGGCTTAGGGGTGTCATGGGGTGTAGATTCCTTACTTGAGGTGTCTTCTAGCCTTTTGGGAAGCAGCGCTTGGGTGAGAGTAGCTTTCTTGAACCGTTCAGTGGGAGTCCCAGGCCCATGAAACCACGAACCTCAAACCTCCCGAACACCGTAAACTTTGATCCGTAAATCCCCCATGAAAACCCTAAACCCTGAGCTCCGAAGCCAATGGGCTTAACCCTATAAACCCCGAAGTCCTGAACCCCAAAGCCCTAAGAACCCCAAGCCGTATGCACCCCTGGATCAATGTTAAGGATCCTTTATACTTTTGGGGTATGGGATTCCTTATATTTATGTAAAAAGGATCCTCTTTTCTCCCTAGGGTAATGTGAGTAGTATTTTATTTGGGGATATTATGGTACCCAATATAGAGTAAGATTATTCCCCCCTTTTGGGTATAGTATCTTATAAAAGGATTATAATCTTACTAGCTTCAACCACCAAAAAACACTACTAAACCCTATAAACCCTAAACCCTAGAAAACCCTATAAACCCTAAACCCTATAAACCCTATAAACGCTAAATCCTATAAACCCTATAAACCCTGAATCCTAAACCCTAGAAAACCCTATAAACCCTAAAAACCCTAAACCCTGTAAACCCTAAAAACCTTATAAACCCTAAACCCTATAAACCCTATAAACTTGAAAAACCCTAAGAACCCTTAACCCTGTAAACCCTAAAAACCTCATAAACCCTAAACCCTATAAACCCTATAAACCCTATAAACTCTAAAAACCCTAAAAACCTTATAAACCCTACAAACCCTATAAACCCTACAAACCCTATAAACCCTAAAAACCCTAAACCCTAAAAACCCTAAAGACCTTATAAACCCTAAAAACCCTAAAAACCCTATAAACCCTATAAACCCTAAACACCTTATAAACCCTATAAACCCTAAACACCTTATACCCTATAAACCCTAACCTCCGAGCTGTAAATTCCTCAGGAGTCGGCTTCCCGGAGCCCGGGCCTTCATCTCAGGCAGAGCCTTGGGCCAGAGTTTTAGGGTTTAGGGTTTAGGGATTTGGGTTAGGGATTTATGGATTGAGGGATTTAGGGTTTAGGGTTTAGGGATTTGGGTTTAGGGCTTTAGGGATTCAGGGATTTAGGGTTTAGGGATTGAGGGTTTAGGGATTTAGGGTTTAGGCATTTAGCGATTTAGGGTTTAGGGATTTAGGGATTTAGGAATTTCGGGTTTAGGGATTTAGGGGTTAGGGATTTAGGGTTTAGGGATTTAGTGTTTAGAGTTTAGGGATTAGGGATTTATGGATTGAGGGATTTAGGGTTTGTGGTTTTGGGGCTCAGGGTTTGGGGGCTTGAGGTTTAGGAGCTTAGGGACTTACATGCGGGTTTCAGTGTTACGGGCTTACTTACGGTTCAGGCCTTGAGTTCTCAAGGTTCTGGGCTTATGCATTTGTACTAGGGATTTAGGGTTAAGGGCTTAGAGTTTAGGGCTTGATGGTTTAGGGTTTGGGGCACGAGGGCTACATGTTTAGGGCTTAGGGGTTTACACTGGGGGTTTCGTGTTAAGGGCTTCGGGTTTATAAATTAAGTAGGTATCGGATCATTGGTGATAGGAAACCCTATAAACTGAAAACAACCCTCGACCGTAAACCCTGCTTCAGAGGCTATTGTATACACCAACCATGGGTTTCAAGTTCCCGGCCCGAAACTCTAAAGGTTTAAGACCAAATTTTGATGGGGGCCCTGCAGCCTAAGCTAGAATATCCCCATTTGCAGGGCCGGGGGAATCTGCGAGCTCAGGAAGTTGTTGCCCCTTCGTCTCAGCAGCCAGTGCCTTCGCGCTCTTTGGTGAACGGGCGCTGGGCCGGTTCTGGCACCGATGATGGCAATCAAGAAGCCACGCGCGAGCAATCCAGTGGATTGCAAGGCAGCGTTGTTAAAAGGAATGGTTTGCCATCTCAGGAGATCGAACAAGTGGATGGGAGTCAGGATTTGGAGACAGCCCCACTTCTGGTTGCAGGAAATGCTGAGACGGGGCAGCCACCGTCTGCCGCGGTCAATGCAAGTCGCGTCTCCAGCGTTGCAGAGCCGGATGCCTTGATGCAGGAACAAGTTCGTGACACGCCTAGTTTCCAGACCTCGACTCTTCCGTCCACCCTTGAGCATGTGAATTCGCCACAGCCATCCACTATTGAGAAGGCTGCCGTCACGGGTTTCGAGAGCCCATCGCCCACCGTGAACAGCGAGCTAGCTGCTGCTAGTCCCGTGGAAAGCAAGGCTACAGTGAACCAGTCAGGTCAATCTCGCGCACAGACACTGGCCCCCGAACCCCCAAGCCCTGTGCTTGCACAAGCACCCAGCCCCAAGACAGCGGCCGACGGCCCGCCTTCAGCGGATGCAGCGCATGCGAGGATGGATGCCTTGAAATTATTGGGTAGAATTTTCTTTGTTTCAGGACAGTCTTTGATAAGCACTGCCACGGCTGCAAACAACAGCTATGTTTCCGTAACACCTTCTCCAACACCAGAAGAGATCTAGTGCTTACAAATAGTTACGTAGATATTCACATACATACGCATGGGGCTGCTCGTTGCTAACCCTGAACTTGCCCTAAACTTTCAGGGGTGTTCTCAAGATTATGGGTACCTTTTTGGAAGTCCTCGGGGCGAGGATCGTAGCTTTTTGAGGCTAAATGCTTATATGGAGGAGTTAGGCCGTGTAAGGGTTTCGTGTTTGGGGTTTGTGTTGATTTGACTTTGGGCCTATCTCTTGTGGCCCGGAGGTTAAGATTTCAGAGTAAAACCGTAAACTTACTGATGCCTAAGCGAGAGTGGGGGACTGGATCCCCATAATGGTCCCCATAAAATTTCAAAATACTCTCTTATGGTACCCATATTCACTCCCCGGAGAGACTTAAGCACCAGTAGGTAAATCCTAAACCCTAAATCGCGTCTTTGCTCATGCCAGCTTGAGAAGCCTACATGACGAAGACAAGCGTCATCGGCTCACTTCTGTTTGAGGGTGTTTCTGCATTAGGGTTATGCCTATGATAAGGATTCCTGTCTTTTGGGGCCTGTATTATAGGGCCGTCTTTTGGGGCCTGTATTATGGGGCCCTCCATTTTGGGCGACTACCTTGGAAGACTCACATGATGGTTGGTGTTGGCGCACCTTTCACATGAGTATGTGGTTCCTGTCAAGTGACAGCTTGCCTGAACAAAAACTTGTTTTGCCTGTACCCTAAGGACTCATTAAGTTAGTTACCATACACTTGTCCAAAAAGTGTACTACGATTCCTAGTGCCAAAGTCTCACGTACCCAAATGTGGGGTACAGGCGCCCTTGTAGGGGGAATCTGCGAGCTCAGGAAGACGTTGCCCCTTCGTCTCAGCAGCCAGTGCCTTCGTGCTCTCCGGTGGACGGGCGCTGGGC
>CAJNIZ010006127.1:1490-18155 GCA_905231905.1 Symbiodinium pilosum
CCTAAACCCTAAACCCTATAGCACATGTCAGCTCAACTCAAGGCCACCTCACTGCTAATGCCTTCCCCGAGGTCCGATGCTTGAAATATGCCCCCCAATATGCAACGGGCGGGACACTTTGAATATTTGCAGGATTCTGATAAGGAACTCAAATTTAGTTAAGAAAGTTAGGAAACCACATTATTTACTACATTTTGCTACATATCTCTATCCTGGTAACTTAATCTAAGTTCCTGCACAGCAACCCAGTATTTGGGGGTGCGGGTCTTTCACGTCAGTGCGAGAGGATTATCAGCTTCTGCTAGGGTAGGACGTCGCAAGGCTTCACAAATCCTTCAGGCCCTCACCTCAAATTTCAACCTGATGCTTCGGGTTTAGGGTTTAGGGTAAAGGAAGCCTAAACCCTAAACCCTAAACCAAACCCTTGCGGTACATATTCATATCTGGAATCAGAGCCGCATACCTGTCAAACACCAAAGCTTACATCCCATTCACTCCAAAGTGCCCTTGAGGGTGGGGTTTAGGGTTTAGGGTTCCCAATTCGGAGGAGATCCATCAGGGTTTAGGGTTTAGGGTTTCCCAATTCGGAGGAGATCCATCAAAGGATTTATACAGGATAGAAACCCAAAACTTCAGGGGACCTGTAGTGCCCTACTTGAACCCAATGGAGCCTTAACCTGGACCCTAAGCTAGGGTTTGGGGTTTGGGGTTTAGGGTTTAGGGCTTGGGTTTCGGGATTTGGGTTTAGGTTTTATTGTATACTCGAAACATGCTGGACAAAGCACATCTCCGTCCGCACCATCGGGCTCTGCGGACACCAGACACGGAAAACTTTGTTGTCCTCGCACAGGCAGGAGGCCGAAAAAGATAGGTTTGGGGTTTGGGTTTAGGGTTTAGGGTTTAGGATTCAGGGTTTAGGGTTTAGGGCATGCAAACTGAAAACGAAGCCTAACATCATAAACCGAACGCGATAGATATGCAGGGTGGGTCAGGGAGAAGGCTCGCACAAAACTGCAAACCTCGTTCCCACACGCAAAAGCGCTCCCCGTATCAAACCAGTATTCCCTAAGCCCTAAGCCCTAGACCCCAAACCCCCGAAACCCCCTAAACCCAAAACCCTGGCCCTAAGCCCCTCAACCCATACAACCTTATCAACCTGCAGCGTTAAACTCTAATTAAACTCTTAATCCTAAACATGAAGCCCTGAACCCCAACCTCTAAATTATGAATCCTGCAAGCCTTAAACCCGAAGCCTTGGATCCCAGGCCTTAGATACTAGACTTTCCATTACCCCCTAACCCTAAGCCCACTTTTGGGTGCACTTCCGTGTCCGGGCGGAAGTCATGGTTGTGATACGGAGTGGCCATTGTCTGCTTAAGCATTTGGCACTGGTACCTGACGGGAAAGGGCTCGACAATCCCTCTGATGTAGGGCCACAAGTAAATAATGTGAGTAAAGTTTCGGGGCAAGGCATACGATAAACGCAGGGACTCTTAGGGGAGAATCCTAAACCCTAAACCCTGGACCCTATACTTCTTCAGGCTTCTACACCTCAGAGTCCAGGGTCTGAGGCTTTGGGGGGTAGACGGTAGAGCTGGGGCTGCTGACAACAACCCCATCACAACCACTGAAGCCACCAAACACCCCGGGTACCATCTGCACGGTTTAGGGTTTAGGGTTTAGGGTTTAGAGTATAATATAGAGGTTATATAGGGGATATATTGGGGTTATATTGGGATAATGGAAAAGAAAATGGAAACTACTATTTAGGGTTTAGGGTTTAGGGTTTAGGGTTATAGTCGCCCGTAAGTAGATAGCATAGGGCTTTGGGTATACTATAATAAGATCTCCATATACCCCATATTCTATCTACTTAAGGGGGACTATATCCTTGCATGCTGGTTGTTACCTACGCCACTGCTGAACAGCCTCCAAGTTACATGTTTCTCGGGCTCTGGTTGTGGTTTGAAAACGGCGTCAGAGCTGCCAGTGTAGAAAACAGCTCCGTGGGCTGGAGCTCTTCATGTGTGAACCTCCACGGGGCGAAGTTATGGTAATATTAGGGTTATATAGGGGTTATATTGGCGTAATGGAAAAGAAAATGGAAACTATAGGGATTATATGGGAGCCTGGAATTTGACGACTTTGGCTTTTCAGGCTTGAGGCCTCTTGAGAACAACACTGGATCCAACTATCCACGTGCCTGGTGACGCCATCAAGGTTATATAGGGACATATGAGCTGTGGCCTAAACTCCTTAAATCTGGTTATATAGGGGATTATATAGGGGTCTACTGTAAGGGTTATTAAGGGGGATACTAGGAGTTTAGACAATGGTTACGGATAACCTTACTCAAGCATCACTGTCAAGTGCTCTCACCGGCGAATGGCCGAGGTCCTGAGGAGGACCCCTATCGCCAAAGCCATAGCCCTACAGTCCCTCTTAAGTAGATAGAATATGGCTGTGGGTTATCTAATATTAAGATCCCAATATATCCCATATTCTATCTACTTAAGGGGGACCACACAGTGCGTAGAGGAGTGTCGGCATTGGGGGGCAATGCTTCCCCATTTTCCTATAAAGCGGCTGTCCCATAGCCGCTTCTCAAAATTTGGGCTTTCTGCTGGCAAACAAAAAAGGGAGGGCTTTACCGGGTTGAGGGTTTATATGGGGATAAACATGGAAACTACCATAATGGGTAACTGTAATTGGATATGGGGATAACGGAAGAGAAAATGGAAACTACTCTAATGGGCTACTATAATTGGATATGGGGATAACGGAAAAGAAAATGGAAATAATTGGATATGGGGATAACGGAAAAGAAAATGGAAAATACTATCATGGGCCCCTAAACCCTACACCCTAAACCTTAAACCCTACACCCTTAACCTTAAACCCTAAACATTGAACCCTAAACCCTAAACCCTAAAACCTAAACCCTAAACCCTAAAGTACTATAATGGGGTTATATAGCTACAGGGGTCCTCAGCTCTCAGCGATGCTCCACATGGACCGGCCTCATGGGGAGCTGTTCTGGAACATCATCCTTAGAGTCCTTCAAGAGTTTAGGGTTCAGGGTTTAGGGTATAGGGTATAGGGTATAGGGTTCAGGGTTCAGGGTTTAGGGTTTAGGGTTCCAAGAACTTGTGCACAGTCTAGCTTACTGGTTTTTTTCAGGGAGTAAGGAAACATAGTATACACGGAGTACATAGGGATTCTATTCCCTTGTTTCCAACGAAGAACTGGGAGCCAGGGCTTAGGACAGTCTGACTTTGAGGGACTGACCCCCAAGAATTTGCCTCCACCCTAAACCCTAAACCCTAAACCCTAAACCCTATACCCTAAACCCTAAATCCTAAACCCATGGAAAATCGGCTTCGTCACTGCTGATGATATCTCAACGATCCTTCCTGTCTTTGGGTGTCCCATGCAAGGAGTGTAGGGGCTGTAGCAGGTGATAGCAGAGGCTGAAGCGTTGCCTATATTCCTTATCCATAATTTGGACCGGCCCTAAAACCCTAAACTCCTAAAACCAAGCCCAGAACTGATCTCAGGCCCTACACCCTGAAACTAAGTATGGCAGCCTTCGGGACCATGTCTGCGCCCAAGCCCAGGGCTTAGGGTTTCAGGTGTGCTGAGGGATTAGTGTTAGGTAGGGTGTGGGGTTTAGGGCTTTAGGGCTACAAATTTACGAATTAGGGTTTATTTTCTGGTTTTAGGCTTTAGGCTTAAGGTTCAAGGTTGACCCTTAACCCTAAACCTTCATGTAGAGGTCCTCTGCAACGGTTTGGTCCAGCAACGCATGCGCCGCTTCCTCGCATCCACTATGCTTGAAGGCTTATGTGTCATGGTAACTACTCACAACTGAGCCTTATGACCTGCTCATAAGTATCGTAGCCTTTCTTAATCTAATTGCTTAGAGGGAGTAGCAGTAGGGTTATAAGCCCAGTGATCTGCGGTTACCTGTCCTAGGAACCCTGGAGCGGTGGACTACAGGGGGTTCTGGCGAAGCTGGGATGAAGGTAGGTGGGATGAAGGATCCCTTGCCTCACTTTATCTGGGTGGCCGCTAAGAAATTTAATTTAAGAGACTTTCAGAAGAACACCCTAAACCCTAAACCCTAAACCCACCATCTTTTTACTATATACTCATCGTTTGGTCACTTAATTGAAGTTCCTTAACAGCAACCCACTTACGAGGCCTCCGAAGGATTTTGTTGTAGAATCTACGGCTTTGGAATGTCGAGCTTAAGGCCTCCATTTAGGGTTTAGGGTTTAGGATTTAGGGCTTTAGGGTTTAGGATTTAGGATTTCTACTTACATTACCATTGGGATAATGGAAAATAAAATGGAAACTACAGGAACTATAGGGATTATATAGGGGCTATATGAGGACCATGGAAAATAAGATGGAAACTACTATAGTATATTGAATGAACCTGCAAAAGCCAGGAATGAACCTGCATGCTAAATTACAAGCCCCAGATGCTCAACCCTAGACACATAGACACCATGCGCTCCAAAAAAGCAAAGACAAGGCACAAACAGAAATCCGTAGCCCAACACTACACCTCTAAAACCGTCAGCCTTTAAGACCCTATTCTGCGTAGAACATCTACACCTCATATACTCTTGCCACACCTAAACCCTTACAACCCTACCCCACCCTTAAACCTTAAACCCTAAACCCCAACCCTCCACCCAGAAACTAAGTCCACTGTCCCAAACACCCAACCCTCCCCAACATGGGCGTCTCTCAAGAAAGGCGAAGTCACCTCAGGTACCTTTAGGGTTTAGGGCTTTAATGTTTTAGAGCTTTAGAGCTTAGGGTTTAGGCTTTAGGGCTTAGGGTATAGGGTTTAGAGTTTTAGGGTTTTTTGGTTTTAGGGTGGCGCTTAGAAGTCCCCAACCGGGGCCTGTGGTTTTGATAAAACTCTACTCCATGTGAGCTACAGTCTAAACTCCTACTCTCCCCCTTAAAAACCCCGGTTTAGACCCTAAACCCTATATGGCCTTTTTTTAAGGAGTTTAGACCCTAAACCCTAAACCCCATAGTATATAATCCCATATATAACCCCGTTTAAGCAGTGTACACTAACCGTATATCATATACTCCCCTATATGACCCCGCTTTAACGGGTGTAGATCCTAAAGCCTACACCCTATATTATATAATCCCGTATATAAACCCCTTTTAAGGCCTTTAGACCCTAAACCCTGGCCCCTAGCAGATAATCACCCTAAACCCTATATTAGGAAAATGCCCTGCATAACCTCCCTTTAAGGAGTTTAGACCCTACACCCTAAACCCCATAGTATATAGTCCCTGTAGAATCCCCCTTTAAGCAGTGTAGACCCTGAACACTGAACCCTATATTACGTTCTCCGCCATATAACCCCCCTTTAAGGAGTGCAGACCACCCTAAACCCCATGGTATATACTCCCCTTGATACCCCCTCCTTTACGGAGTTTCAGACTACCCAGACCCCCAAAAGGATCTTAAAACTAGATCCCCTAGAACCATAGGGGAAATTACATAAGGATTATATAGGGGTTATAATGGGTCTATATGGGGGATCTATTTTCTTTAGATCCTCCCAAGGGGTCTGGGTATAGCCCCCATCACTGTCCTTCTCTGCCCTCAGGACGGAGACGCTGAGGAAAAGCTGCTCCAGAGGCCTGGTCGAATCATGAACCCAGACCCCCTGAAGGATCCAAAAAATGGAACCCCCTCATAATCCCCTAGTTACCTCAATGTTGTAATGGGTTCATATTGGGGGGGGACCTTTGGTTAAGGGGTTTAGGGTTTAGGGGTTTATGGGTCAGGGGTGCAAGGGTTTCAGGTTTTAGGGGTTCAGGGTTAGGGGTGCAAGGGTTTCAGGTTTTAGGGTTTTAGGGTTTAGGGTTTAGGAGGGTTAGGGCCCGAGCATTGGGGTTTAGGGTGTAGGCTTCAGGGCGTGGGGCGTAAGGCTTCAGGATTTGTCAGTAAGGGCTGAAGGTATACAGACTAACGGATTAACCGTTTGGGTTTAGAGGCGCACTTAAGCTTCACAGGCATGCTAAAGCAATGTGTAACACGTCAAACTGAAGTTGGACAATAAAGCCATAAAGCCCAAAGCTTGCTTCCCAAACCCCGGGGAACAACTAGCACTCAAGCTGCTATACTAGTCTCAAGCTACAAAACAAATCCAACAAAAAAAGCCTAAAGACTTTCCATTGCAGCGAAGATACCCAATCCACTCCGTGAGGCCTGTGCGCAAACAGCGCACCGGCCGGATCACACGGCTGGGCCCCAGAAAGATGAAAAGACCCACCTGGTTGACTGGGTTGCTGTTAAGGAACTTAACTTAAGTTACTACATTGGGGAACCTCTATAATTTACTACATATACGCCCATAATGAGTGCTTAATTTAAGTTCCTTAAGAGCAACCTGGTTGATTGAAGGTTCTGTGTTTAGACTTTTCGGGTCTAGAGTTTACAAGATTTGGGTTCCGGGTTTAGGCTTGAGAGTTGAAATACCCGCTCCCTAATCTTCAAACCCCCCCACCCCTTAATAGTAGGTACTCCCCCTATCATATCATATACCACATTAGGAATATTCCATGTTGTGGGGGTGGTGGGCTTTAATCTTAGGGGGAGGGATTGCAATGACTGATAGTGTTCATAGACAGAGGTGGTCCTTGCAGCTGCAGCAACAACAGCAGCAGCACGAGTTGGAGCTGTAGTGAAAATGGAAAATGGTCACAGTACTGCTGCTTCTGCGAAAACTAGTTTTACATGTGATTTGCTCCCGGCGATTATCGTTAGAAGCGCTATGCTTGCAACTTCATTTGCGGTTGCCAACTGGTGCAGGTATGGGTATGAGTACCTATGCACAGGCTGCTCTCATTTATGCTGATTGCTGTCATTCACTGCTGCAGATTGTCACCGATGGTCATACCGCTGCCTGTCTCTGACCGGACTTACAAGCCACTCTTTTCCATTATCCCTATAAATTCCTTGTATAATCCATATAATAATAGCTTCCATTTTTTCTCTTCCATTATCCCCATATAACCCCAATATACTTTAGTAGTTTCCATTCTCTCTTCCATTCTCCCCTTATACTATCCCAATATAACCCCAGTATATACCCTATAATCCAGATATTCTCTGGTCATAGCTTGGGCCATTCCCTACCTATAGAGACACAAAATCTAGATCATGGGTTAGCTGGGGGCTATAAGGGAGGGGCCTCTATATTGGGTTTAGGGTTTAGGGTTTAGGGCAAAAAGGACGAAACAGGGGCTACGTAAGGGCCTAAACTTACAACCCCCTCCCTTACACCCCCTCCACCCTAAACCCAAAACCCAACCCCCCTAGCTCCCCACGACTTCATCGACGAGCCGCAAAAAGTTTTCCCCAGCGGCGGCTCATGCAAACAATCTCCATGTTTGTTGGGACCTGGAGTTTAAGGTTTAATGTTTAGGGTTTAGGGTTCAGGGCCTGGCGCATTGGCGTGTACCTTGGGGGGTTCCAAGAATTAGCTCCCTTTTGGGCAAGGCACGTAGCATGCACAACTTCCAAGCAATCCGGGAGCAAAGACAATATCCCCAACGTGAGCTAATTAAGTGTCCATAATGATTATATGAGCCATGGTCTAAACTCCTAGTATCCCCCTTAATAACCCCTACAGGCCCTACAGCAGTCCCCTATATGATATCCTATATAACCCCCCTTTAAGGAGTTTAGACTATAGTACATGTAAGGGTATTTAGGGTTTAGGCTTAAGGGGAAGAAGTCGATTGTTCAATCAGGGGTTTAGGGTTTAGGGTTTAGGGTTTAGGGAATTTCCGACAAACTACGGCACCTTGTCCTGGCAATAAATCCTCCAAGCCTCCCTACTAAGGCATACGCCACATGGGGGTTTCCGAAAATTAGGGGTATCATTTTGGAGGTCCTCATAATAAGGATTGTGGTATTTTGGGGTCCATATTGGGGTTCCCTTATTTTGGGAAATTACCAAATATAAAACCGTTGTGTAGTAGGGAAGTCTATTCATAGCGGGTGGAGCGGGCTCACCATCAGGGAGAGGATTCGTTCTGTAGCCACCTGTCATAAACGTCATATGTTTACTCATTCCTTAGATTTATACTGTACTAAAAATTGAAAAGCAATTCCTAAACCTAAAATCATCATTATATTCATGATAAAAATCCTCAGATGTATACTATGCTAAAGATGAAAACACTTCCTAAGGAGAGGACTTGGGTTTGGAGAGCCTTCCATCTAAATCAATTACTCGGAACGTCAGGGAGGCTTAGGAAGTCTACTGGGTTTACTGTTCCAAGTTTAGGGGAAAACTCCTGAAAGCCATAGAATGACCCCATTTATCCCCATTATTAACCTAGTTGCTAAGTCCCCTGGCCCTCCAAGTAGGGGCTTTACAGCTCGAAGGATGGTTCGCGGCAAGACTACCTGAATGCAACCATAGAAGAACAAGGCGAAAGAATGTGCTGCTAAGCATAACAGGAATTTAAGAAAAGAACGGTACACAGAGAGAAACACCAAATGGACTGCGACAAAAATGAAGCCTGCCAGATTCATACGGGTCATGCCAACTCCGAAACGTCCTGTTTCACCATGGTATCGGAGATTGCGATACGTAACAAAGCTCAACATGGTGACTGAACCTACCCTCGCACTAAACTTTAAATCCTGAGCCCTAAACCCTAAACTGCAGCAAACCCAAAACCATCCCAATAAAACCCCAACATATACCCTAGTATATTATAATAGTTTCCATTTTCTTTTCCATCATCCATATATATAGCCCCTATATTCCCTTTAAAGGTACCCGAAACCCTAAAGAATCCTGAGTCCAATCTGATTAAGTCAGGACGCGCCATGTTTGCCGCTGATCTTGTGCTTGCGCAGCTGCTGCTCAGCATGGTGCAGTCGGCTCCTGGCAGGCACTATAGTCCTCCTTAAGTGGATGTAGGGATACTATAGGGATAATGGAACAGAAAATGGAAACTACTATATTATTGTAGGGTAGATATTGTGGTTATAGTCCCCCTTAAGTAGATAGAATATGGGGTATATGGGGATCTTATTTAATGTACCCAATGCCATAGTCTATCTACTTAAGGGGGACTATGAGTTTAGAGTTCAGGGTTTAGAGTGTAGGTTTTCAGGTGCAAGCTCTAGCGTTTGGGTGTATGGTTTAGAGTTCATACTGTTTGATATTTTGGGTGTAGGCTTTAGAGTCTGGAGTTCGGAGTTCGAGCTTCACTGTCTAGGGCTTTTGGGACATTTTGAATGGAAAGTCAAGTCTTCACCTGTCAAAGAAAAAGGAGCTTGTAGTGTCATCGTGTGGGAAGGGCGCTCCGGGGTGTGTAGGCATTATGTATGCTCTAGCTAGGGACTTTGCATCAATTATGCACACACATTTCCATACGCAGCTGTTGGCGGAGTGAGGGGCTCTATATGCGAACACCACACGGTGCCTCCTACGGTAGAACAATGCTTGGTTTAATCTCCCAGTAAAACTACTTACTGGTTGTTAGTAGGGAATGAGGGAAAAGAATCCTGCATATAACATATTCCCCTCTTCCCTACTAACTCTAAACCCTAAACCCTGAACCCTATAGTACGCCCTTATACCCCCTTCTTCCCTACTAAGAACCGGTAAGACTGAACCACAGCCTGCCCTGCGATAATCCTGTCCATGCCACGGGGGTCGAGAGGGTTGCGGGATGGCATGGAGTACTGGGTTGCTGCTAAGGAACTTGAATTAAGGTATCATAATATGGATATATACATATACATATATATATATGTATACATATCTATTCAGGGTTTAGGGTTTATAGGGCTCAAGTTACCATAATTGGGGTATATAGTCATAATAGAGCTTCCTGATTATAGTAAATTAGTTTAAGTTCCTTAACAGTAACCCAGAATACGTCCTGCCGGATCAAAACACTCGCCAACGGCCATCGTAATCCTGTCCTAGTTCTGGTTTTCGGTTGAAGGGCCTCTGTTAGATTGGTGGGGCATGGGCAAGTTGGACAGGGAGGAATGGATCTCTCTAGGAGCTGTAGCCTAAACTCCTAGTATCCCTCTTAATAACCTCCAAAAAAACACCCCTATAGTATCCCCTACATAACCCCAAGTTTAGACTATAGCTAATAGTAGCCCCTACAAAATTCCCCAACATGCAGCAGCTTCCATTTTCTGTTCCATCCTTCCATTCCCCAAGAACAGCCAGTGAGTAGAGCTGCGCCGTTGAAACAATACCCTAAGCTCTAAACCCCAACCCTGAACCCTCAAACCCTAAACCCTCAAACGCTCAAACCCTTAAACCCTAAAAACCTAAAACCCTAAACCCCTTTCCCTCAAACCCTAAACCCTAAAACCCTAAACCCTGAACCCCTAGCCCTTAACCCTACCATGGGCTCCTTTCAATCACGCCAATCGGTCGGCCATCAATGAGGATCCAGGCGTGCCTGCAAATGACAGGGTCTAGGGCTTAGGATTTAGGATCCAGGATTTAGGGTTCAGCCTTCAGGGTTTTGGGGTTCAGGGTTTTGGGGCTGAGACTTCAGGGTTTAGGCTTTAGGGTTGTAAGCTCCTGTGGTCCCTTATCAGGACTTGTCAAAACTCCACAAACACCTGAAATGCAGACCATGCATAATGCACAGAAAGCAGCCCTCCCTAAGTGTCCTGATCATGCTGTAATTGGGTTAGAACTACAACTCGACAACTGCAAGTACGTTCTAAGTTAGCATGGACCTCAAAGGAAGTATGAACCCTTCACCCTAAACCCTCAATATGGTGGAATCTTAGTTTATGAATGAGCCCCTCAACATAGACATATATAAGAATATATATACACATACAATCACGAATATTCCTAAGGAACCCTATCCCTACTCCCTACTAGCCACAGCATTGTCCCAGGCATTCCCCAGCTTCCATTTCATGTTACATGTCCTTTTGCATGGGATTCTCCACTTTGTGGTGTAGTCTCCCTAAACCCTAAGACCTACACCCTACACCCAAACCCTAAACCCTGAACCCTAACCCCTTAACCCTAAACCCTAAACCTCAAAAAAAGGTAGGAAGATGGCACCTTGCCTGCCGCGAGTTTGGGCTGGAGCACGGTAGGTCGCAGAGTCCCCCCAGACCTGTGCTACAGTTAAGTTTTAGGGTTTAGGGTTTAGGGTTCAAGGGCTCACCTACTACTCCCCAAACTACCCCTGAGGTGTTTTGGAACATGTCCAGGAGATGAAGGCAAAATTCAGGAGGAAGCTGAAAGAGGGTAGTACACTGGGGAAGTAGCAGAAGCTACGGGGACATACTGTTGAGGGCCAAAATATACCAGCTTTTGAAAGGACGTCATCTGTTATCTAAATCCCAGAAGTGAGTCCCAGACATAGAGCCTGCCACAGCAAAACAAACGGGAAGCATTACCATTTGTAACTGAAGCAACAGTTGTCCATCTGACCTACCACTAGGAAAGCCTAAACCCAAACCTAAGCCCTAAACCCCAAACCCTGACTCCTAAACTCCTAAGCCTAAGGGTCCAAGTACCCAATAATCATATACGTTCCCAAAACCAATATTACAATTGCTATTACCCAAAACCCAAGTACCTAATTATCGGGTACTTGGACCCTGAACCCTAACCCTAAATCCTAAATCCTAAGTCCTAAACCCTATATATCCCTGTATATCCCTATATATCCCCCTTAAAGGGACCTAATTATTGGGTACATGGACCCGCTGGGTAAGTACCCCCTAATTATTGGGTGAGCCTCTTGCACACCGAGGCTGCAGTTCGTCGGGGCGAGGCACCCCGTTTGATGACAGTTCCTTCGGGGCAGGCTGGATACGTGGTCAGGGTTCAGGGTGTAGGGTTTAGGTTGTAGGGTTTGGGGTTTGCGATTTAGGGTTCAGGGTGCAGGGCTTGGAGTGTGGGGTTTAGGGTGTAAGGTTTGAGACTTGAGGTTTAGGGTAGACCGTTTCCGAACATTAGGGTCAGTGGAAAGCAAAATGGCAACTACCAGTATTTGTAGTTAGGGTTCAGGTACGTTATAACTTATAATCTCAATATAAATCCAATGGAAAAGAACCTGGACAATTACATGGAAGCTGGGTTCATGTGGTGGTTTCCAGGGGTTAGAGGTATTTAGCGTTGAAGGATGTTCCCCTACCACGGTCCCCTGTACTTCCCCTTAGGTTCCCCCTTCATTAGCCCGAGTTAGCCTTACACTTATCATCTGACACTCAAGGAATGCTTTAAGTGCATCTTGCGGCATACACAAAAAGGCGTTGGGAAGTGACATGAAACAATCAAAGGATTTGGGAAGACGAAGGGTCGTTGTTCTAAGCGATTGACGCTTGAACTCAGTGATCTGAAGAAGTTGCGACAACGGCCATTCGGTATGAGATCGCGTCCTTTTCTCAAGCGCGAGACTGCCAAGTTTCGCTATTTACATCCTCTCAACACAGAGAACAGGATATACAATGGCCTCCTGCCATTACATTCTCAGCATTTGCTGTTAAGGAGTGGCAACACTGATTTGGGAAAACAATCAGCAAAAGTGTTTGGGCGTAGACGTTACTTGGTGAGACATGTCAAAGAAAGGCGGAGTTCTTTCTGTTCAGATGATGGCAAAGATTTCAATGAGTGCCATTTGCTGACGGACATGGTCAATCTCATTACCATCCCACAGAAGCACCATGGCTGCTATTCCTGCCATCGTTGCCTTTTCAAATTCAAAATCCTTCATCCAAAGCCATAAATCTGCTACCCTCAACCTTAATAAGGTTTAGGGTTTAGAGTTTAGGGTTATTAAACCCTAAACCTTAACCAAACCTTAAGCGCTAAACCCTCAACCTTGAACCAAACCCTAAGCCCTAAAACCTCCAACTTGACATCTACCTACAGGCCTAGCCTCTCTTTTAAAGTTGTTTCGAGGGTTTATATAGGAGTTGGTCCATGTAGCTATATAGCATTGGGTTTATATAGGGGTTTAGGGTGCACGGATGTAGGGTGTAGGGGTTCAGGGTGTAGGTGTTCAGGGTTTAGGGTGTGCGGTGTATTTAACCCACGGCTAAACTTCGAAGACTAAACCCTGAGCCCTCCACCCTGAGGCTCAAACCTTCACTACCTATTTTCCCCCTTAAGTAGATAGAATACGGCTTTGGGTATACTAAAACAGCATCCCCATATACCCCATACTCTATGTATACTTTAGGGGCTTAGGGTTCCCATAAGAAAGGGGTTTTGTGCCTAAGGATTTTAGTATGTGTACCCTTTCTTTGTTTTAACGGGTCTAGGTTTTTCTAGAGAAAGCCAAGCCCGTAAACCAAAGTAGAACACCGAATGGGACCACCCAAGATGTTGTTCGTCTTCGGTAGGAGCCAAGTGAGATGCCATAATAGTTTGGAGCGGGGTAAACCCTCTAGCTTGACACACTCGACCCCACAACTCTGATCCCCTACAAACCCACATAGGTCTAAGCTAAGATTTTATGTTAAAATTTAGGGTTTAGCATTTTTCTATGCCCTCGATAATCGAAAGGCAAGTTCACCAACAATCCATGGTGGGCAACAAGTTCAACCCTGCCTTGAGCCTGAAACCCTAGATTAGGGTTTAGGGTGTAGAGTTTAGGGCCCTATAGACCTCCCTACAAACCCTTATGGATTCCCCCGCCTCCCTCAAGTGTCATTAGGGTTTAGGGGTTTAAGCTTTAGGGCTTAGGGAACGAAACCCCTTCATAGACATATTCCCACAGCGCAGCTTCCCTTTCATGAAAAGAGGAGATTACCCGCTGGATCCTGCATGCGGCGGAGAGCGGCATCCAAGCTATCCAGTCTCTCAGGAGTTGCCCAGGGAAGGGTTGGAAAGTCTTCAGATTTTCTTGTCAGAATGGAGCGGATGACAGGTCAAGTATACAGGCTAAAAACCAAAGCTTAAGAAATCCTACACCCTATATCCTGGACCTTAAAGCCTAAACCCAAAACGCTGAGCTGATGTATCCCGAGCCCAAAGCCCTTGCACCCAAAAGGGTTTCGACCGCGGGTGTTTAGGATTTCGGGCTTGGGAAGCCTAAGCCTTAAACCCTAAACTCAAATTCCGGGGGGGTGAGGGGGGGGGGGTGAGGGTTTGGGGGGAATAATAAATAAACATAAATATATGTATATAAATATGTAGAGGTTACATAGGGATATGTGTGTGTTACGTAGGGGTTATAGGGGGATGTATAGGGGAGATATATAGGGGTTATATAGGGACATGTAGGAGTAGGGCTTGGAGTGTTTTTGCATAGTCCAAAGTACCTAGTGTGTATATGTATATATATCTATATATATATACATACGCACTTAAGCGCTTCAGCTCTGGCATGCGTGAGAGAAATATAATATATAGATATGTGTAGCTCTAGACAGAGATTCTAGCATGCCCTATGTGTATGTATGTATGTACACACACACACACACACTCTCTTGGACCCTTTGGGAAACACTACAGAAGAAAGCCCAAATACAGAGAGGCCTGGCAAACCCCAAAATGCATTTTTGAAGATGGAGGAAGTCTTGCCCAACTTAGGATCCTGGACGAGAACCCTAAAGCCTATCCTGCGAAAGGATTCCAACAACATACCCAACGCTTCAGCGGTATGCAGAGGCGGTTTGGGGTGGAGCTTCACATGAAGAGTCAGGGATTGTCGCAACTTTTCAGGCTTTGATCCGTCATGTTGTGACATCCTCCAGGGGTCGTTGAGGGTGTAGGGTTGAGGGTTGCTCAGGTTATCCAATCTTGGTGATTGATGAAATTATCTGGCCTTTCATACAGCCTAAACTCAAGACTATAAGGAAGACTAGAGGTATCATTCTTCATCGTATCACGAAAAGCAAGCAGTTACAGAGTGTAGCTTAAGTGAAAGTTAAGTCAGCCCTAGACTAAACTTGGTTGCTGTTAAGGAACGTAAATTACGCTACTATATTGGGGAAATCTTCTGAATTACTATACATACCCATTATGGTAACTTAAATTAGCGGCAACCCAGTAAAGGGTTATTCTGGCCTTTAGGTTCCCAAATACTACAATCGGAACGGTCGTTGCTATCTAAGACCCTGACCCTTGGGTGCTTGGACCCTCAGAGTAATTTGCGGATCAAGCGTAAGATCCCCTTCAGGCTTCAGCACTTACTTGGAGGATCAGGTGCACGTCGTAGGTAGGTTAGTTCGAAGGATCACTAGGGTATTTCTATGGCTTGTCGAGCATTATAGCAAAGCTCACCAAGCCCCCCTGACTCTCCAAGTAGGGGTCAGTTTGTAGGGTTGTTCGCGCTACAGCTTGGCACAGAAGCCATGGAACAGTGAGCCATGATACGGGTAAGTGCAAGGAACTGCATCCACGAACCAACTGCCATGCACGCAGGAGCACTCTTGCGCAATCAGCGGTTTTCATGTGATGTTTACATGTTGTTCCTGCTTCTGTAGTACAGAGTCGCAGAACAAGTGTGACATAATTTAGGGGCCTAAATAATTACCAATACTATGGTTCCATAATCCTTATAATTATAGCATGTGGTACCTCAAATGGACCTCAAAATGATATTAGTAGTTATTCAGGCCCCTGTAGTATGCATACGAAGCCCAAAAAGCGCCCATCCTTTTCTTTAAAGATGTACAAAGTGCCTGAATCTTGCTGACCGAGACCCAACTGAGCCCGATACACGTGATGAAGGACGGTACCCTGAATGATGCCCACCCCCAAAAATGTCCCAAAGGGTCATTATTTCAGATAGTTTTGGGTTCAGGTACTTAATTCAGGGACCCTAAACTCTGAACCTTGAAGATCTTTTGACCCAGACTTCTTGCAGCTAAGTTGACAGGGCTGGAAAGATCTGCTCACGATGGCCCAAGCAAAGGGTATGATGACAGCTACGTCGGTAGGCCCAAGGACAACCCTAAACCCTAAACGCGGTTTAGGGTGTGCGGTGTAGGGTTAGGGTTTAGGGTTTTGAGGTTTAGGGTTTAGGGTCTAGGGAAGGGGTACGACCTGTCCCCTGAGCCCATCAACACCCACAGCGGCTTTGTGGACCACTCCGGCCTCAACTGGCGATGAAGTATCGCAAAGTAAAAGCAGAAGCATCTTTGTAACTATTCTTAATACGTACTCTTTTGAAGAAGCCTCATTATTTACTCTATATATATATATACACCTATCCAGATATTTATGTCCACATATGGCGGCAACTAGAGTTAAGTTCATTGACAGGCACGCAGCAATCCAGGACGACTGTCTGTATAAACCACCATTTGGGGTGAATACCTCGGGTCTCTGCGACAAAGGTTCATAGCTTCGTAGGCTACTCCCGAGCCTCGCACCTCTCGACCCTACCCTAAGGGTCCAAGGACCTAATAATCATATACTTTCCTAAAACCAATATTATAATTACTATTACCCAAAACCCAAGTACCAAATTATTGGGTACGTGGACCCTTTGGGCTAGATACGACCCAAATAATTGACCGACTTGAGGCTTCTTAAGCCTAAACCCTAAACCCAAAGGGTCCATGTACCCAATAATTAGGTACTTGGGTTTTGGGTAATAGTAATTATAGTACAGGTTTGGGGTAAGTGTATGATTATTGGGTAC
>CAJNIZ010006129.1:0-18152 GCA_905231905.1 Symbiodinium pilosum
AAACACTAAACCCTGAACTCTAAACTCTGAGCCCTAGACTCTCAAAGCCTAAGCTCTAAACCCTGAACCCTCAGCCCCAAACCCTACCACTATGGGCTATTAGACCCTAAAATTCTCTATGAGGATCCCATCAGCCGTAAACTTTGAACTTAAAAACCTCAGCCCCGAACCCTAAACTGGGGGGTTCCCAAAATAAGGGTACCTTTTGAGGGTCCCCATAATAAGGATTTTAGTATATTGGGGTCTATATTGGGGTCCACTTATTTTGGGAAACTACCAACTCGAAACCCTCAAGCCTCAACCCTAACGGGCAGCATCCAAGCCAAGCTTCCCCTAAGGGTCCCCAAATACCGTTAATACTATGTAATTGGGCCCTAATATTTGGGTCCTTGGACCCTTAGGTTTCCTCTTGGACCTGCAGCCTCTACTTAAAAGGCAGGGGTATCTCCAACCATATGCATGGCAGTCAAAACGAACCCACCTTTTACTTTTCACCCTCCACGCTCCACCCCTGACGTCCACCCCTCCACTCTCACCCCTCCACTCTCCACCCCTCCCTTCCACCCTAAACCCTAAACCCTAAATCCCTTCTTCCCTCCCTCCCCTCCCTCCACCCTCCACTCATCACCCACTGAACCCACATGAGCTATAATCTAAACTCCTAGTATCCCCCCTTAATAACCCCTAGAGTAGCCCCGTATATAATCCCCTTTAAAACCCCCTTGAAGGAGTTTAGGCTATAGCTCACATATGTTCATTGAAAAATGTCACTCTGCGGAGTTCCCATAATAAAATGGCAGGGTACCCAAAAAGGGATCATGATTTGGACGCCCTCCCACCTGTTCCTTAGTTCCTCACCCTACGGGTCCAAGGACCCAACTTACAGGGCTTCAGTGCCCAAATGCCATGAGTATTCTAGTATTTGGGCCCTTAAACCCTATTATTTGGGTTCTATACCCTCATATAGTCCCCACATATCCCTATATATCCTCCTATTATAAACCCTATTATTTGGGTCCTTGGACCCTTAGGGTTACGGGCGGCACCAAGTATGAGAATTGAGACGCCTTACTCCAGGACCTGGTGCTGTCAGATCTCTAGCCCAAAAAGTTCACATACCTAAATGATAATGCTGTAGGTCCCTAATACTAGTTCAGGGTCTAGGGTTGATCTTTTAGGGTTTAGGGTTTTTGAATTCCCCTAAGGGTCACAGGACCCAAATTATGAGGTTAAGGCCCAACTACTATAGTACTAACGGTGTTGGGGGCCTAAAGCCCTATTTGGGTCCTTGGACCCTTAGGGTTCTGAATGGCTTTGGGACCACAGACCCCATTGCGCACTTGGGCCCTCAGGGAAGGGTGATACAAATAAGGACACGCACTTAGGAAAGTAAAAAACACGCAAACCTGAATCCATACACAGCTTGGACCCGAAACCCAGAAGCCTGAAATCCTAAGCCCCAAATCCCAAACTAGGTAGGTAGGCTCCCAGAGTATGTGCACTGATGGTATGTGTGGCCTTTGTTCTAGGTTGTGGGCCATTATCTTAATTACATTCGAGGTCTGGGTACCTTTATTATGAAACACCAACTTTATCTAAACTGGTAATAACTATATTGACTGGGTAGGATGTACCATGTTGATACAGGTGGATACTAAAACTCCTGCATGACCCTAATTACCATATGCCGTGGGAATAGCGGTACTATAGTGGCCATGCAGGATTTTTAGTATCAACTGTATCTTAGCATTCCCGTAAGGAGACCCTACACTCGTAATATGTTATGGAAGCTCATGCTGGGCGCATCACTCGCTGGACAGCGTTGCGCTGGTTTGGCGGAGACTGCACCACAGGCCGGGGCTTAGGCTTTACCAGGGCCCTACGGGACCGACATGTTCAGGGTTATGTAGCCCTGAGGGTCTAAACGCCCAAATAATAGGGTCCTAGCTACCACAGACCATTCTGACAATAGTACTTGGGACAGAAAAGCCCGTCATTCAGGTACTTGCACCCTCTGGGCAGTATAAAGCAGAGGACATGGCCCGCCCTAAAAACTTGAGCCTGTAAACTCTACCCTCATACCTGAACTCCTAAGCCCTAAGCCCTAAACTCCTAAACCCTAGGCCCCAAACTCCTCAATCCTAAACCCTAAACTCCTAAAACCAAAGCCCTAAACCCTAAACCATATAATCCTAGGCCCTCCTAAACCCTAAGCCCTAGAATCCTAAACCCTAAACCCTAAACCTAAGCTCTAAACCCACAAACCTAAACTGTAAACCCTAAACCTAAGCCCTAAAGAATGTAGTCCTAAAACCTATAATCCTAAACCCTAAACCCTACAACCCTAAACCCTATAATCCTAAACTCTAAACCCCATATTCCTAAACCTTATAACCCTGAACCCTAAAGCCTCTAATCCTAAACCCTAAACCCTGAAAAAATCTAATCCTGAACCTGCACCTCGAGAACCTGACACCCAATGGCCCTAGTTTTTGGGTTTAGGGTTTAAGGTTTTAGGGTTAACGGTTTTAGGGTTTTAGGGTTTAGAGTTTTTTTTGTGTTTAGGGTTTCAGGATTTTAGAATATGTTTTGTGGATTTAGGGTTTAGTGTTTAGGGTGCTACAAAGGAAGTAGTAGTCGCGGTAAGAATAGTCATAGTCATTGCGCTAATGATAAGATGAACAAATGGTAGCCAATCTAAGAATACCAGTAGTACGGGGACAAAACTCAGCATTGCGAACTCAAAAAAAATAACGAATAATTAGTAGCCCCTAAGGGTCCAAGGACCCAAATCACAAGGCTTTAGGGCCAAAATCCTATAATATTCATGCTATTTGGGCCCTAAAACCCTCTAATTTGGGTCCCATATACCCCTATATAATCCCTAAACCCTATAAACCCATATAGTCCCCATATATCCCCTCTATAAAGCCCTTTAAAGGAACCCTATTATTTGGGTCCTTGGACCCCTAGGGAGCTTACGGCGGGGGAGCTTTGCCCTAAACCCTAAATCCTAAATTAGGGTTTAGGGTTTAGGGTTTAGGGTTTTAAATTTGGGCATTGAGGATCAAAACTGCCTTATCTACAGAAAAATCTTTTGCGTGAAGGAAACCTCTTGCCCCTCCCTATATACCTGATACCCTAAGAGCTACAACACTTTGGGGATACCAAGTGGTAGGGTTTCGGGTTTAGGGTGGTGATGCATCCGCCGTAGTACCTTCAAAAAAGGTGAAACATACCAACACCAACATCTCAGGTCTACATCCTATTTGGTTAAAGGTACAAGGGTTTTTGGTTTGCTGCCAGGAGCTTGAGGACTAAACCTGGAGCCCTAAACGCCAAAATTCAAGCCCTGAACCCTAAACCCTTTTGGGGTTCAGGGTTTGGGTTCAGGGTTTGAGGCCGCAGGTTTCTAGGGCGGAATCAGGACTTTCAAAGGACAAGGCTCAAACGGCAGAGTTGCCCGGTATGAAATACGGTGGGCTTCCCTAACAGCTCTGCCTGGAGTGAGCTGTCTTTAAGGCTGAGAAAAACGACCTGATACCTGAACATTGCCTACAAGTACCACTTTGAAGGTAGATGGTCTACTCCAGGTAAAGGCTTGACTTGATGTGGGCTTCGAGTGGCTCTCTACTTGGGGAAGGGTCCAAGTACCTCATAATCATATACTTATCCAAAACCTGTACCATAATTACTATTACCCAAAATCCAAGTACCTAATTTTTGGGTACTTGGACCCTCTGGGATAGTGCTTAGAGTTTAGGATCGCTACTAGGAGTATCAAGGCGTCTCCAGGTTGCAGCTCCATTTCGGGGGATTAGGGTTTAGGGTTTGGGGATTAGGGTTTAGGGTTTAAGGTTTGGGAATTTGGGTTTAGGGGTTAGGGTTTAGGGTTTAGGGGAACCATGCTAGAATCAAGATTGCATTCCTGAAGCATCTGCATGCGGAATTGGGTTTTGAGGGACTGCCATTTGATGGGGGGTGTCTACGGGCTTCGGGTTCCAGATTGCAGGTACTTGTGCAGAAGGCTGGTTCTGTAGGTTGGAAGGGATATGCAGCCCATGTCAAAAGATAATGCAACGCTCTGCGCAACAGTACCACGCAGCAATACCCTCCCCCCCCCCAAAAAAAAGGTGTGTCTGTCCTCTTCAATTAAAACTTAAAAAGGTAGACCCTAGACCCTAAACCCTAAACCATAACTTAAAAAAGTAGACTAAATCGTAGCCAAGGCGTATACAATGAATTTCATTTCCTAGTAACCACCAGAAACCAAGAGGCACTGCAGGGCTAAGTCCAGCACCCTCAAATCTATATAGTCCCCCTTAAGTAGATAGAATATGGGTCCCTTTAAAGGGGTTATAAAGGGTTTATATGAGGATAATGGAAAAGAAAATGGAAGCTACCATTTAGGGTTTAGGGTTTAGGGTTTAGGGCTAACAGTCCCCCTTAAGTAGATAGAATATTAGGGTTATATTGGGGTTATATAGGGATAATGGAAAAGAAAATGGAAACTACTATTTAGAAACTACTATTTAGGGTTTAGGGTTTAGGGATAGAATATGGCTTTTGGCATATTAAAAAAATGAGACCCCCCCATATGTACCATATTCTATCTACTTAAGGGGGACTATAACCTCCCAACCACAACTACACTGGCTGTTGTTGTTCTGTAGATTACCTGGGGGTTATATTGGGAGTTATATTGGGGGTTATATAGGGGTTATATAGGGGTTATATAGGGGGTTATATTGGGGATTCTATTGGGGGTTATATTAGGGGTTATATTGGGGAGTTTTGGGCCGCATGCGGCTTGCTTATGCTGGAGCAGTGGTGCTTGGACTCAGGCCGGAGCCAGTTTACCGGCCCCCTGCAGCAGAGAAGGATGGGTCTGTGCCCATACGGGAGTCTGGCTCAAGCGCCCTGGATTGCTGCCCAAGTAGCCTACCTTCGGGACATAGAGTTCTCGCAACCATGTTGTTGTTTTTGCTTCCTGGTTACCCAGGTACACCCTAACAGATGCCTGGGGGTGCTGTATAATCCAGATAAATGCGTTTCCACTACGTCACTACATGTTCCATCCTCTTGTCTATGTGAGCTGTAGTCTAAAATCCTCAAAGGGGGTTGTATAGAGGACTATACAGGGTTCCTATTATAGAGCTTATTGAGGGGAATACTACGGGTTTAGACTATAGCTCATGTGATTCTCCACTCTTCTGACTGGGCACTTAGGCCCCTATGTCTTGAGCTCTAAGCCCTTAACCCTCCAGAGCCTAATTCTTAAACCCTGTAGACCCTAAACCCCAACCCCTAAGCCCTTAACCCTCCAGAGCCTAAAGCCTAAACCCTGTAGACCCTCAACCCTAAACCCTCCCAGCCCTAAACCCTAAACACACTAGACTGAAAGCCTGAACCCCTAACCCTAACCCCCAAACCCTAAGCCCTTCACTCAAAACCCTCAGCCCTAGAAGCCTGAAGTATGAGGCCGATGCCTTTCTTCGTTCGGGAGAAGGAGTTTTTGAAGCTCTATGGCGTTGGCCCCAGGGGATTGCGCTCAATGTAGAAGCGAGTGGTGCTTCCATATGAGCTATAGTCTAAACTCCTTAAAGGGGATTATGTAGGGGATAATTGATGAAGGGGTTGTCCCTGTTGTCTGCTCACAGACCCGTAGCCAGTGTTAGCAAAGGAAGCCATGGCGCTCCAAACGCCCTACAATTTTCCACACACACAACCTGTCAAAGCATTCTGCTAGATATTCTAGCTTACCTTGCTTAAACTGCCCCCTTGGGGCCGCGTGACCCAAGCTTTGAGCTGGAGTCATGGCAGCAGCAATCACTGCTTCACCTGGAAAGGGAGGCGCTTTCAACACTCCTCCTTGGACGTAGTGCTAACCTAGTCCACCAAAACGGAAAATGTGCCTCTTTTTCAGGCAATGTCACTTGGATCTACACAATTCAAACAGAACGAGCATGGACGCCGGTGCTGAGGCGCTTTCGCCTTTTGCACTGCTTTGCACCTTTTATCGTGCAAGCTACTTCCTTGCACAGTGATCAGAGCAGAGTCCTGTTCACTGAACACCATGACTGCAGAAGTCTGAGTTGCTACATCAACCCTTCCTTGGATACGGCTCTGATTTGAGGAGTCTAGGGGCCTACTAGCACTTACAGGGGAGGCACCTTCACTATCCTGCCGGGCCTGAGCGCTACTGGCTGACGCCTGACCTGGACAGCGGGGGCTCAACACGGGAATGCCTTGAGCAATTCCACTGCTCCCAACTGCTTGCGGCTGCCTCTCTCTCCTGCTTGTTGGAGCTAACACGAAACCTTGTCCCCCAGCTTGCCCACGCAACCCAAAACCCCCTGAAACAGTGGCAGCAAAGGCTGTTTCCGCATTCCGAAGCCCAGACACGGGTCCTTGTTCAGGACTGCTAGAGACAGACCTCGATGCCTCAGAGGCGGCCTCCCGCTCCAAGCGGTTGAGGAGGATTCGTGTGTCAGGGCTGGGTGGAGTGAGACCTTCAGGCGTCAACCTTCTAAATGCTGATATCCGACCTCCACTGCCGGGCATGCTCAGGGGATCTTGACCAGCGTCCTCCGCGGCTGGGGCGCTTCCAGACGAGCAAGCAGACGATATTCCGCTAGTGACTGAGGCAGGACGCCTACGCACCAAACCCTCGTCTTCTAGAGCCCTTGCAACAGCTCGCTCCACGCGCCTAATGCGCCTCTCCTCCTTGGCAGTGCTCACTCTGGCTTCCTGATTGGAAGCTTGCTGCCGGGAGGGACAGCACGACTTTGCTCCTTCCCACAAGCAAACCACCGACAACCCTATCAGAACCACTACAATATACAACTCTATAGATGATTCCACTTGCAGGTCTGGCTTCGTGCCTGTCTTCGCCCCAAAGGAGCCTTGAACTTGATCCAAGCTGATCAAGGCAAGAAGACACTGCTGGATCACTCCCACTCTGGCCCGTTGCTCGTGATGAGCCACGCTTCTAGGTGCCCGCTGAATGCTGTCAACACGGCCTTCCTCAGGATCAAGACCCTCGCCTTGGATCTCCTCAGTGGCAGCAATCCTCGCCACAGCACTTCCTGGCCCATTGCCCTCGACCAGGCCAACTAGCTCTCTCAGTTCTGCTAGCCGAGCCGACGGTAAAGGTTTTGTGAGGAGGTCTCCTCTTTGAAATTCACCTGGGCAATGCCGAATTTGCAACTGGTTCTCATCTATGAGCTGTCTAATGCACGCTCCTCTTACCCGCAGGTGTCTTGTGCGTTGCGATCCTCCTCCTCCAGGGATCGTAATAGCAGCCTGGTTGTCTACGTGCAGCAAGAGCTGCACTTGGCTCTCGGAGAGTTCTGTCAAGGCTGCGTGTAAGGACCTCCCGAGGATGGTTCCCTCTGCTGCAGTCACAAGTTCAGCCTCGGCTGAGCTTAAGGCTATAGTCGGGATCTTGTATGCTTTCCAAAGCACTACCGCCCCCTTATAACAGAAAACCAGGCCCCCATAGGAGTGCATTCCAGCCGGCGCAAAACTTGCATCACTGAAAATTTCCAGGTCATTGACCCCCCTAGCTGCTCGCAAATCCAGCGCCAACCGCTTAGTGGCTTGAAGGTATGCTAAAATCCTTCTCCCAATCTGCAAAGCTTGATGCGGCATCCTACCTACCAAGCTACACACGATTCCCACCGCGTGGGATATGTCTGGCCTCAAGCGTTGAGAGATCCACAACGCCTCGCCTGCCAAGCGCTGTGCGGGTCTGACCAGTGTCGGGTCAAACGGTGTTTCTTCGGAAACAGATGGAGGTTGAATTACCTCCTTTGGGCATACGATCTTGGAGAGGCTGCTCGGCGACACCTCATGCGACCTGAGGACCTCCTCAATATAGCCGGACTGCGTTACTCCGAAACCAGCGCACTTGGTGTCAGATCGGAAGAGACATCACCTCCATCCCTAGGAACTTTATCCTCTGCTCCGGGCCAACAAACTGCAGTGGATCTAGGTTCCATCCGAAGGAATCCATTATCTGTCCATACAGCGCCGTGCAAAGGTCGGGAGGCCCTAGAAATAACAAGTCGTCTACATAGGTAAGGAGTAACCCAGAAAGGCTGCTTGATGCGGTCGCGGCCCCTTGGCCCACTGGCTCTACACGCCAGAGCGAAGAGTCAGTTTGACTCTGGCGGAGGCGATACTTGATACCGGCATGGCTGAGTTCCAGCGTGGAGAGACATTTATCCCTATACGACGACCACCGTGCCGGCGACTCTCTGAACCCGTAGAGAACCTTCTTGAGGGTCCAGATTTCCGAGGGGGGGATGTACCCCCCCTCGATAAGCCAACGAGGAGGCTTGAGAATGTAACGAGAAGAACCGCTCTCTGGCATAGGAGCCTGTAAAAAGGCAGCATGGATGTCCGTGACCCCGACGCTCCATGCACGGGCCGAGGCTTCCGTTAGGGACGCTCGCAGGATGTCTGCTGGGATTCCCGAGGCGTATAGGCTGTCGGCATCGGTCTCCTTAGACTCGTTACCGCATGCCACTATCCTACACTTTCTCTTATAGAGATTCTCAGGATCAGGTTTCACCGTAAAAACGCCTTTGCAGTGAATCACAACAACATCGGGCCGAGCGAGAATCCTAGCTGCATCTTCGCCTGTGTGGGCAACCACGCGCTCAGGATCCTTAAGATTCGACAGCTCCTTCTTTATGGAACCGTCCCAGCGCTGTAGGTGCTGACGAACTTCCTTAGGAGAGGCGGTGTGAGTCACCTCTAGCCTTTTGCCTTCCTTAGTCAGCTCAGCGAGGTGTTCTTCCAAATTCTCGGTGTAAATTGACTCTGCCTTGGCCACCTGAGCCTGCACTGGATCCTGAGCTTGAACAAGATCCGGGGCACCTCTTAAGGCTTGCGGCTCCTCAAAGCGGACCAAGCTTAGGCTTACAGCTTGCCTTGGAAACGGGCAAGGCTCCTCCTGAGCCTGTGCTTCATCCGAGCCCGAGCATACGTAGTTCCAAGCATCAACTACATCGGCCACACGACCTTGAGTTGCCATAATGTCTGAGGCTTGGGCCCACACAGTTAATCCCGAGGCTGGGGAGGAATCTTGAGACCCGCATGGAGTTGTTGTTGCTGAGGTCCCAAACCCACTGGAATCACTTGAGCTATCACTCCCAGAATTCCGCACATACACATTCCCAGTATCAACAGGAGGTCCTTGCTCATACGCATCCCCGGCATCTCCTTGAAGCATCCTTACCTCTGCCCGGAACCGGATACTTGGTTCGTACCTTGGAGCGCTTGCGGCACGCCTACGCCTATGCCTGGGCACGAGTGCTGTTGTGGCAAACCTCTGTCTTCCCCGTGGGACGCTTGCGGCACGCCTACGCCTATGCCTGGGCACGAGTGCTGTTGCGGCAAACCTCTGTCTTCCCCTTGGGACGCTTGCGGCACGCCTACGCCTATGCCTGGGCACGAGTGCTGCTGTGGCAAACCTTTGTCTTCCCCTTGGGACGCTTGCGGCACGCCTACGCCTATATGCCTGGGCACGAGTGCTGCTGTGGCAAACCTTTGTCTTCCCCTCAGGACGCTTGCGGCACGCCTACGCCTATGCCTGGGCATCCTTGGATTGAACCCACAGCTTGACTGACGGGAAAACCCAAGTTCTTCAAGGCTCCTACGTGCTCCTCTGGAGGGGGACTCCAACTGTTAGGCGTATATGCTGAAATCACAATGTCTGGCATACTGACTACAGCGTGCGGCAGCCTAGGATTAAACCTTACAGCCTTACCCCTTTGAAGGAACTCAGAGATAAACCCTTCCGCTGCTGCGCCAGGCGGTGTAAGGTTCCCTGCAGGCTTTGACCCTGGAATTTCTCCCTGGGTATGCCACAGGAACTGTCTCCCTCCGAGGCTAATGGCGTAGTTCGTTGACCCCTGTTGGTTCCAGGAATCACTGCGCAAAGGAACATCTCCAGCCCTATTAACACTCAGAGAAGCCCAAGTGGCATTAGCATCTCCAATTCGAGACCTCAAGAACTGGTTGAGGCAACGGCACAACGCCGGGTTGTCCAAGGCATCTTTGGTTATCCCTTGAACCCCCCATGAGTATAGGCTCCCAAGGAAGCTGATGTCCACAAGCGCTTACCCTGGCGTGACCGAACAACAGACACCACAGGAAGGAGCATCTGGTACATCATGGCGGCTGTGGGTTCTGATTCAGCTGCTTCTGCAAGCAACTCTTGCCCCAGCTGTGCTCTTACTGCTCCCTCCTCCTCATCTGGCGGTGGCCCCTTTTCTCTCATCCGCCGTGCTGGTGGCACGGCCTTCTCCACGACCTCTGCTGGTGCCATCACATCCTCTGCCACTCCAACTGGAAGATGCGCATCCATTTCCTCCTTGCCGTCTAAAAGTTCACTAACGCGCCGTACTGACCGTGAAACCACTAAGCCGTTGGTGGAATCCTTAAGCAGCAGGTGGCCCCCGCTTACGGACGGAAATGGAGTTAAATACCGGCCCTCCTCCGATCTCTTAAAAGGCTGCTTTGGCTTATTAGTGGACTGCTTGAACTTAAGCAGCATCTTCTGCCCAAACATTGGTGGCACTTCTCGTGCAAACACTTGACCATGCTGGAACTGCTCAGCGTACTGCATAGCAAGAGGCCAGTACTGGACACTCAGTCCAGAGCCCTCAAGTAACACACGTGTCCTTGACTTAAACCAGCCTATGAGTCGTTCGGCCAGGCCGTTGCTTTGCGGATCTGTCCCATTGGTGGTGGTATGTTGAATGAGGTTATTATGGCACCAGGCTTGGAGCGCCGGCGAGCACAGTTCAGCTGCCTTGTGATCCACATACACTGCAAAGGGGATCATCTCTGAAAGGTCAGTTGCCCGGTAATCAGCTCCAGGCAAGACAACTGCCGTCCAACCATCTCGGCGGTTTACCCCATCTACCGGGTCAACACCAGCATCCATGAACGCTTCCAACTCTGCCATAGGGAACCGGGCAAAGGATGCGACAACGCGACGCGCCGGCGGAAGTGGCGGTGGCAAGGGCTGAGTATCTGGAAGAGGCCCAGTAATCTTACAAACCTTAGGGGCAGGTGAGTTCTCTTCGACCCGATTGGCGAGCGCAATCAGTTCATCGGCTAGGTCTGCCAACTCCCCATAGTCAGAGGAAGGGCATTCACTGAGTGGCTCGTTCTCTGGGACAGGCTCAAGTGCTTTTTCTCCTTCGCTTGGCTCATATGGCAGGGACTCCTCCTCCTCTGCCTCAACACCACCCTCCTTGAGCACCGGCTCTCCTGACAGTGGAAGCCTGTACTCGTCCTGAGCCTGAGGGAGGATGTCCTTCGGAACCCGCAACCCCGCTATGAAGGCATACTTGAATCCTGTACCCTTCTCTGCGAAGGGGCCTGCCACATCATACGACAGTGAGAAGCTGTGGGGTTGGCGAACCCTGCGATGCTGAAGTCCTGTCGATGCCCCTAACACACAGGCACGGCAATCCTTGCGATAAGGCGTGTGGGCATTGAGCAAATGCTGGCGCCAGGCTGCAAGCTGTTTGGCTGTTAGTCGCTCTCGCTCCCCACTGGGCTCCTCCTCCTCAGGCGGTTCTCCAGGGGGCTCATCGGGCAAACACTCAGAGCCAGGCTCTACTAGCATCTCTCCGGAGTCGAACACTCCTTGCTCAATCAAGGCTCGGATCGCTCCATCCACTGCTTCTAGGCTAGGGGCTGCAGGCTGTTCCACAAGAAGGCGTGACAAACCTTGGGATATCGCCCCAGCTGGAAGACAGGCCCCTACTCCCTTCAACATTGCTGGCAACTGTGTGGGCCTTCCCTGCAGCCTGTGCTTCCTTTACGGAAAGACCTGCCCATTGCACAAAGGAGCTCCCATGCTTGAACCCTGCCAGCCGGAATTCTGGAAATTACAGGAACCGCTTCCTTTCCGGATAGTGACGCCAAGACCCACAGCACAAACGCCCGCAGATGCCAATCAGGAGCCCCGTCATGTTGCACAGCGCACAACCTTCCCCTTAGAGCAGCCGCAACAAGCACAGGCCATGCGCAGTGCCACCTCTCGGGAAAATCCAAATCGACATGAAGGACCGGCGCCTGATGCTTCCTATCCCAAAAAGCCAGCGGATCACCCCTACCACCTAAACCTTCTCCAGTAGTGATACGAAGAATCCATCTTGGGGCCTTCTTAAGGGTCTTTCTGGCACGGCGTGGAAGGGGAAGACCCTTTAAGGCTTCCCATTCTTCCTTAGGGCTTATGGGAACCTTAGCAATGAGGCCGGCGAATCCAGCAGCTGAGAGCTGCGAAAGGCCTGGAATGCTTAAAAGAAGCTGGAGCAACTGATCTGCGTCCCCAGTGGCTGCAGTTGCCTGAATCAAGGCTGACACAGGTTGCCGAGGCGCGGACTTCAGAGACGCAATCCTAGATTGCAAGGCCCGTGCTGAGTCCTTGTGCTCTCTCTCCGCCGCCTCTTCTAGTTCCTTAACCAGAAGCTGGGCCTGATTTTCAGCTACTACAGGGCAGCCGTTTTGGACAGATGTTCTCAGCAATCCAAGCCGTGGATGGGTCAGCGACAGCCCTCGTCGGTTCCAGCGAAGGTGGCAGCCTAAAACCCTTACGAGCTTTCCCACAGGCAGGATGGTCTGTGTTCTTTCACTGATCAGCAGAGAGCCTCCAGCCGTTTGAGGCCAGGTCTTCTGGCCCGCATCTCCGGCCAGAGATACCACCAACGAGGAAGTAGGATGGTCCTCAGCACCTTGTGTGCGAACTACATGCGTAGCTCCTGAGTCCAGCAGGGCAAACTCTTGCGTTGGAGTATCCTCCGCCGCAAAGTCTACAGCTGCAGGCACCTGAACCTGATCCTTACTGATATCCCTGCATCCCTTTGCCTGGGCCCTGGAATGTACCGGACTCGGCTCTTCCAACGGTTGGGGAGGAGGCTGCAAGGAGCGAAGAGCCTGTGCAGTATCAACCAACAAAGACCTCAAACCTGCAGGCATTCCTGGACCTGACGCAGCCCAGGGACTTGCTGTTGCTGCGGAGGTGCCTCTGGTGCGTTCTCAAGCGCCGCTCCCTTAGCGGCCTGAGCAGGAGGGGATCCCTGACCCTTGCCAGGGGCAGCACCTTGTTGACGTTGCGGCCTTGCACCTGTTGCTGACTGCGGGTGATCCTTGTGTCGGATCTGCACGGGGACCGTACGGGCAGTCGGCCTTCCTATGTCCCTTACCTCCACACTTACGGCACCGGTCAGCACGTTCCTCCGCAGGAATATTCGACCACTTATGCTCGAATGAGCAGGCGTCTCCCCGCCTACATCCCTGTTTGCAAGGCTTGAGCTTCTTTTCGGGGGAATCCCCGCCTCCCGGAGTGGTGTTCTCTATAGGAGGTGTATCGGACTTGGCCTGAGCCTGAGGATTCCTACTGCCCTTGCCCCCTGGGGCTGATTCGCCCTCGAGCTGATTAACCTGAGCCTTAGGCAGGCGGCGTGAAGCAAACTCTGCTTCGGACACTAAGTGGGCGTGATATTGCATGACAGACTCGTAAGTCGGCAATGTATCCAACTTCAGGCTCGATTTTACAAGATTGAGTCGGAACGCCGCTTCGCTCTGATCAAGCAAAGGTTTGCTTAAGGCCTTCAACCCCTTTTGAAGCAAGGAGGCGTCAGGGGTCGTGCCGCCAATCCCTTCTAGGCGGTGCAACCACCGTTTCCATTTCCTCAATCCCTCTAGGCACTCCTGGACCGAGGACGCCACGGCTGGCGATTGCAAACCCTTGAGGGCGGATTCCCATTCGGCAGTTCCTCCAGGGGCGTAAAGAGCAAACAACCTTCCAAGCAATTCCAGAAGTCCACGGGTGCGGCAAGCAACTAGCTCCTCGCGCACGTCAGCAGGAGCAGCAGCAATCACCAAGCTTTCCACTCTTCTGGACAATCTTTCCCACTTCGGTGCCAGCAAGGCTGAAGAAGCAGCCGGCTTCATCGTGACCCGGTGGAGTGGGTCCGCCCTCAGGTATGCTGAGTGCCATTCTGTGGCCTCTTCACAGCAGTGTCCCAGAACGTCGATGACGTGTCAGACATGTCTTTGACCAACAACGTAGTCAAATACAGCCAGTCCGTGAACCCCAATGCTGCCTCGCTGCCTCCCAACGAAGGAAGCTTCGGAAGCTCATTCCAAGAGTATTTGATATTCTCTGGTTGGTCATCACCTTTCTTGGCAAGGCCTAGCACCACATCTTGCAATTGAGCCATTCCGGCCAGCATATTGGACAAGGGATCAGCTGACCCATGAGACGCAGGCACCGAAGGTGTGGAAACTCTCGGCTGTGCGCCACTCGCATGACCTGAAGAGCCATGTCCCAGCAACAGCGCCGGTTGGTCTTGAAACCGGGATGAGGTTTCTGTACACACTCCTCCTTGAGTTGATGCCTGAGGGAAGACTCCTGACAGAGCTGAACCTTGAGCGCTCGCCCCCTGCATGCCTAGACCTTGCGCCTGAACCTGCGGCACCTGAGGTTGCAGCAGTGCACGTTGCATACCTGATCCTGACGATTGGACCTGAGACACCTGAGGCTGCATTAAAGCACCTGGCATGCCTAAACCTTGCGCCTGAACCTGTGGCACCTGAGGCTGAGGCAGAGCACCTTGTGCGCCTAAACCTGGCATCTGGACCTGTGGCACCTGAGGCAAAGCGCCCTGTGAGCCTAAACCTGGCACCTGGACCTGTGGCATTTGAGGCAAAGCGCTTTGTGAGCCTAAACCTGGCACCTGGACCTGTGGCACCTGAGGCTGAGGCAAAGCACCTTGTGCGCCTAACCTGGCACCTGGACCTGTGGCACCTGAGGCTGAGGCAACGCGCCTTGTGAGCCTAAACCTGGCACCTGGACCTGTGGCACTGAGGCTGAGGCAAAGCACCTTGTGCGCCTAAACCTGGCACCTGGACCTGTGGCACCTGAGGCTGAGGCAACGCGCCTTGTGAGCCTAAACTGGACCTGTGGCACCTGAGGCTGAGGCAACGTACCTTGTGCACCTAAGTCCGGCACCTGGGTATCTTGCAGCCCTGAAGGCCCGGCAGACTGCCAAACCATGCTTGAGGCATCGAATCTACTGCCCTGCGTTCCTTCTACAGCAGCCTGTGTACGATGCATGCCTTGCCATCCACCACCTAAGCAATTGGGAAGTGCGGGGAAAAGGGTTAAAGCCCCTTACACCATTAAACCACCCAGCTATACCCTGCAACCAACCCGATGAGCTGTATCCAGGATCTGGCGCAGACTGACTTTGTACAAGTGCACGGTTCCTACTCTGCAGTACCCGAAGCTGAGCTCTTAGAGCATCCGCCTCAGTATTCTGCCTGGCAACTACTTCACTCAGTTGACGTCGAACCTCCGCTTGAACCAACTGCTGGGGTATCGGAGCACCGGACCCCTCACTACTTGGAGCACTGCCTGCACCACCTTGTCCTGGATACAAATGAGGAGCTTGCTGTTGAAGTCTATTCAAGTAGTTAATCTCCTCTTGGCGAAACAACGGTGTCGGTTGAAGGTTGCTCCGCTCCAACGTCGCCTGGGTTGCGCCATAACCAGAGACCACTGTAGCAAACGTTCCAGTTGAGCCATAGCTATCAGGCCCTCCAGGTGGACCTAGTGCTTCTGCTCCAACATGAGGTCCCAGCACCTCCGGCAGTTGGCCTGTAGCTGCACGAAGTCCTGCCACCGCCGTAGCCAGGAACCCGGTCATGCCTCCAGTAGGCGCAACAAGATCTTCGTCTCCGAACGACGGTGTGCCTGCTGGCTCGCGGTATTCCAGGGGAGCAATGCCTCCTTGAGCAGGTTGGGCCATGGGCAGTGGCTGTCCTTGTCGGGCATCTCCTTCTATCGGATCACCGACAACCTCATCCACCCTTCCACGACCACTACCCATCACAGGGTCCGCAGTTGTCGGTCCGCCACCTGAGTCGGAGGCAACGTTTCGCCATCCATATTCAGCGAAGTGCCGTTGAGCGTTATACTTGGGCTCATACCCTGATGAAGGGGTTGTCCCTGTTGTCTGCTCACAGACCCGTAGCCAGTGTTAGCAAAGGAAGCCATGGCGCTCCAAACGCCCTACAATTTTCCACACACACAACCTGTCAAAGCATTCTGCTAGATATTCTAGCTTACCTTGCTTAAACTGCCCCCTTGGGGCCGCGTGACCCAAGCTTTGAGCTGGAATCATGGCAGCAGCAATCACTGCTTCACCTGGAAAGGGAGGCGCTTTCAACAATAATATAGGGGAGTACTATACGGGTTATTAAGGGGGATACTAGGAGTTTAGACTCTAGCTCATATGATTTAGGGGGGGGTAGGGTTTAGGGTTTAGAGTGTACTTTTGGCTTGAGGTTTGGGTTTAGAGCATGCCTCTTCAAAACCCTTAGACCCTAAACCCTGAGGGGTTTGGGGGTTTCGGGTGGCTAGTAAGGATTTGGAGCGCTGGACAGGAGAATGGGCACTTGCGGTTTGGAGTTTAGGGTTTAGGGCTTTAAAACCTGGAGCCATTCTTGGAACCCCAAAAATTCAAACCCTTAAACCCTAAACCTTCTGGATGCTAAACCTAAATCTTCTAGGGGCTTAAACCCTTTAACCCCTAAATCCTAAACACCCCTAAGCCCTAAACCCTGAATCCCTAAACCCTGGCGAGGGGGATCCCCTCCCCCCTTCCCTACTCGCCATCTTGGAGTTTAGGGTTTAGGGGTCAGAGTTCAGGGTTTAGAGTTCTGGGTTTAGGGTTTGGGGTTCCAAAAAAAGAGGAGGAGCTGTTGCAGTGGGAGCGTTGAGGGTTTTTTGGGTTTATAGGGTTTGGGGCTGAGGCTGGTGGGATTCTGAAGGTTTGTAGCCACGCAGTTTAGGGTGTAGGTTTTTAGGGTTTATTGTTTAGGGTTTGGGGTTCAGGGCTTAAACCCTAAGCCCTAAACCCTGAGGGGTTGGGATTATACGGGGCTTAGGGTTTCGGGCCACAGCTGTGTTGGGTCATTGGTGGCCTTTGCTTTGGTGCTCTGAACCCGCAACAGACTACAATCCTAAGCCCCAAGTCCTAAACCGAACGCCCAAAACCCTGAGTCCTAAACAAAGCTCAACCTAAACCCCCAGAGTATGTCAAAACATAGCCCAATACCACTAACAACAGCCAAAAAGGCTACAATTCTACATACTTTTGGGATTCAGAAAGCCCAAGCCCTAGGCCCCAGACTTCCTAAAGTTTAGACCCTGTAGCCGGAGTCCATTCAATTCCCTCTTTTCGCGCGTATACGTTCCTTTCACTCGTCGGACGCATATAATACAAATAGAAAGAGAGAAGACAAAAGCGCAAAGAAATGAATAGCAGCGCCGAGTGCACGCACATTCTCAAGTGATGTCTGTCCAAGTATCCATTACAGGAGTATACCCACGCAACGCACATTTGGCACTGAGTGAAAGCAGGAGTAGCTCGAAGGGAACGTCGTGAACCAAATCCGTTACAATGAGGTCCTGAGAAAAGGTTCATAAAGTTTCTATGTTTGCTTAGGCACACCAGCTACACTTGAGTGTTGGCAGGGTTCTAGCGCAGATAGGGCTTCAAACCATAAACAGAAGACCCAAAATCCAAACTATCAAGTCCTAGAACTCGAATTCTAAACCCAATTGACGTTTTTTATCGGTCATAGGAGCTATGTAAAGGCTGGACCTTGGATTTGTGAGGAGGGTTTTTGATTGGAAAACGATAACACGCTCACCAACAACGATAACGTCGACACATGCCCCGAAACTTGGAAAACGATAACACACTCACCAATTTTCCAATGACCAGTAGCCCAGGCAGCAAATAAAAACCATGCATCAATAATTCCTGAGCCTCAAGCCTAGATCCCAAAGCCTACATGAACCCTAAACCCTAAACCCTACATAATCCCCTGCATAGCCGCCTTTAAGGAGTTTAAACTCTAAACCTTGGACCCTTTGCGAGGCTTTGGTTCCTCGCAGATTTCGGACGCCCAGGCCTTCTACGGGGATTTCTGATTCTTTACCCTAAGGGTCCAAGGACCCAAATAATAGGGTTTTAGGGCCCAAATACTATAATATCACTGGTATTTGGGCCCTAAAACCCTATTATTTGGGTCCTTGGACCCTTAGGGTT
>CAJNIZ010006130.1:0-18149 GCA_905231905.1 Symbiodinium pilosum
CATGTTGCTTACTGTTTTCTAATGCCGCCTCCCCCATATTTATATTGGCAATTTAAGCAAACATAGTTGGTAGGGGGGGGGCGGCTAGTAGTAGTAGTAGTAGTAGTAGTAATAGTAGTAGTAGTTTGTTGGTATGTTCGGGGCTTCCCTCGAGGAGATTGTGGGTTCCTGCTGTAAGGGCTCGCAGCAAGAAAGCCTACATTTGTAGATGACTTACAAAGCCGCATTCCCAATTACACTCTCCAATGAGAGTTCTATACAATTGGTTTGCCTGATTTTGCAACTTCACAGGTATTCCCCTGCATATGCTGATGGAAGTACTTGCGCGTGGCTCTATAGAAACTATCTTGCCGAGCATGGTCGGGGTTTGAATATGTCAGAGCTACTCTTTCAAAGGTAGGGCCCCCGAACAAAGATCAGAATCTGAACGCTTATGTACCCTCCCCGAGAAACGGAGGCTTATATCGCCTCCTTTTAGAAGGAAAGCAGTCGTGCCTTGAGCCCACACAACCACACAAGATCTAAACGAATCTGAATAGACTTGTGCACCCTCCCCGCAAAAAACGGATTCCTAGACGCTGAACCTAACCCCTGAGTCCAGAACTTTTACCCTGGAGGTCACTTCCATGCGCACGCAGACGCAGGTCCAGATAGACAAGTCAGACCTGTCCAGGTGAGAAAGCGCGGTGTACAATTTCGGGGCTTAGGGTTTAGGGCTCAGGGATATGGGGCCCAATAAAAGAGAACCAAATGGAAAGGAACGCGGAAAATGAAATGGAAACTGAGACTACATAAGGGTTATAGTTCTTCTACGCAGGGGTTTGGGTGTTCCTCTTTTTTAGGGGGCCGGTCCAACTTCTTGGTAATGCTAGGGTTTAGGGATTAAAAAATGATGTTCCCTTCAATATGGTAGCTTTTTAATTTCCTTAACAGCAATCCAGTACCCTAAACCCTAAACGCAGTCTCCCGTACTTCCCACACTGCTTGCCAGAGCCATCGACTCAGTCCGGCTCGTCCAAGCAGAGATTCCACGAAAAGATTACCTGAGGGTTTCCCAACAGTAGGGGTACTTTTTGAGGGTCCCCATAATGAGGATTACAATATTGTGGGGTCTACATTGGCCCGCCATGTTGGGAAACTGCCACATCCCTCAGTTTCGCAAACGAAGCTTGATGCAACCCCAAACCCCAAACCCCAAGCCTGAACCCCTAAACCCCTTGAACCCAAAGCTCTTCACCCCAAACGCTGAAACCCCCGAACCACAAACTCTAAACACTGAACCCAAATCCTACATCCCTAAACCCGGCATAAAGCATTCTTACCCGTCTTGGCAGGAGGAAATTGGCCCGACAGAAGCACTGCCCCAAACCCCAAATCCTAAACCACATCCTGGTGAAGCATAGACGGCATGCTGCTCAGATGGTTCAACGACAACAACGGCTTTCGTATGAGCTACGCAGATGCTGACAGTCTGGCAGAGACGGAGGCAGATAGAGTTTGCTGAAAGGGGGTCAGGGTTTAGAGTTTACGGGAAATTAGGACCATGCGGCACGGACTTCGGAGGTTGTTCCAAGACTTCTTCAGGAGGCTGTTTTTTGCAAAGGCTTCCGGGGTCCTTCTTCGTGAGCATGCTTTGCGGGAGAAGCGGCAGACATTGGGAGAGGTGGGGTGGGGGGAACTTCGTTCGGTTGACGAGAACTTCTTCTGCTCTGCGGTTTTGGCATCTCATGGTCTTGGCATGGGCGCTATGATAGACCTGCACACTCCTCCTCGCAAGAAGTGGCGTTCTTCGAAGCAGTGGGATGCGCAGCCATTGAGAGCTGTGGTGCACAGGACATCTGCTGCACAGAAATTCTGTCCTTTCCTGGCTAGGGTTTTATTTGATTTTGCCTTACCTGGGATAGCTTCGTTTGGTGAGCACAGCTGAAGCCAAACTTTGACAGTAGAAAGCAGTTCGCGAAGATCTGCCGGGAAAATGTGACGCCCTAGTTGCAAGGTCCGCGTTGCATACTTTTCCTGGGTGCGGAAGCACTTCATCATATGCCTTCAAATCTGATGGCAGGCGTAGGTTACATGCCCATTTCTCCAACTCACACACATTGGCTTCGCTTCCCGAAATCCCTGCAGTAAGGTTAGGGACGTGCGACCTAGGGGAGGGACAGAAAAGTTTAGGATTGAGCGGGTAGGGATTCGAGAGTTTAGGACTTAGGTATCAAAAGGGATTTAAAGGTTTTGGATTTAGGGGGTAAGGATTCACAGGGGACAGGGAAGGGTTTTTGGTTTAGCAAATAGGGGTATTTGGAAACAACAGGAGGATTATGGAGGGGTCCGTGTTGAGATGATGCAGGGGATGCTTTTAGGAACTGGAAATGATGACCCACGGGGCCAATCAGTTTTTGCGTGTGAAGGCTAAACGCGCAACCCCAAACGCATGCCAGGGTTCTTTGAAGGCTGAGTACTTGGAGGGTCAAGGGGACTTAGTAAGTAGGTTAATAACCCTTATAACCCATATAGTAACCCTAATTATCCCCGTTATTACCCTACTTACTAAGTCCCCCTGGCCCTCCAAGTAAGGAGTGCTCCTGCTCGAACTGCTCTAGCTGATGGCATTGCTGAGTTGCAATTTCTCTCCAAACAGGGGCTCCATCTGACAGTTTGAAAGTATCAAGAAGCTTTCATGAGGGTTGCAATCATCTAGAGGGCATGCTTCGGCCATTGCCATACTCATTGCCACCACTGCTTTTGCCTGGATTTGGGTTTCTTCTGGTCCCCTTCTTTCCATGCATGCTGGCTCGGAACTTGAACAGTTAATCATAAAGTTTAGCGCAACCCGAATCCAGTTCCTCAAGTTCCAGCTCTTAAGCCCGTGTCCCCCAAACTCTATATATTGAAAAGCCTCTGTTATCTTGCTATACCCTCAACGCAGCAAACTTGAAGATCAACTTGACCAGCTTAAAGAACCAACAACGTTCCATCAATTGTTCGCACATGAACGCTCTAAGCTAGGGCTATCATGTTTATGGTTTTTGTCAGAGTACGCAGGCTTCCTAAGGATTATGGGCGAGTGCAGATATGGGGCGACTCGTGGCGCAATATTTATCCTACCTTTCCGCAGCATGGGAGGCTCCCATTCTGACCAAGTGCGGCATCACCGTGGATGACCTAAAGCAGCTCCGCGACGTGCTGACCTCCACGTGGGCCCTTTCAGAGTCAGGGATAGGGGCCTGGGACCCTTGGGTTCAGGTTTAAGGTTGCCCTCGCATGCAAGCTGTCTGTTTTTTCAAAAAAAAATCCTTGACCTCCGCCATGGTATCCAGCTACTGCTTAGAGAACGCATTCATCGATTTGGGATGCTCGCATAGACCTTCCAAGTGTTTTGCATAGGATCCTTTTCAAAATTGCCTCATCTAGGAGCCCCCTTATCCCCACATATCTCTTGCGGTCCCAAGGGGTCCAAAGAAACCCTAATTCCAAGTAAGCCCCTAATAGAATGCAGACATGGACCTTAGACTCTGCCCCCACCCAGTAGCAGTTAGGGTAATAATTATCTGTCATTTATGTATAGCCACGAATATGAACCAGATTACGAACTGTTACAGGGCGAGGGCGATACCCAATGTAGACCTTCTGAAGTTGCCTGCCTCGCTAGGTCTCTCTTCCGCTACGATACGTCCGACATCAGGGAGAAGCTCTTGCCGCTGGCAAAGCAGCATGTGAGTCCAGGCGCCCTGGAACACATGTATCTGGGACGCTGATTAGGCTTTTCATAGGACCTCAGGACTACCATGAATCCCTGCAAAATGCAGCGCCCACACGAAGAATAACCTCCTCCCATTATCTTATTGGTGGTTAGTGAGGAATGAGTAATATAATCCGCATGTACACACTATCTACAATATTCCCTTCTTCCCTACTAACCCGACCCGTGATTAATACATCCCCTCCCCTTAAGAGGAATTATAATAGGAATCCTAATATTAAGGCCCTTAAAAGGAGTGCGTGTATTAATCATGAGTCTACATTAGGGTTTAGGGCTTATGTTTCCTCCGCATTCGTCCCAAACTTCCCGAACAAACGTCGAATGACTGCCCTTGCATACCCTTGTCCCAGTGCTGGACTGCTGGTGTGATCAGGGGGAAGTTACATCCGGCGTAGGGACCATCTCCTCGCCACACTTCTCTGCAGTAATGCTTCAAAGTAAGAAATCCGCCCCCACCCCCATGCTCGCCACCAGATCCATGACCCGTGGTCCGTGATCTGTGGTCACGTATGGATCTGTCATCCTGTATCACATGCCACCTTTGGTTCTGAGGCAGGTTTCACGCAAAAGTATACACAAAGAACATATTCTGCCCGCTTTCTCCAAGCCCCTTGTATGTCTCCAGTAGAGATCCAGAGCTCCCTTTGTAAAAGTGGCGGGAGTTGGCCTATTTCGGCCGACTTCCACCGCTTTCTTGAGGGCTTGTATGAAATCTCTGGTACAGAGATGGAAACCTCTGTGGGGCAAGTAGCCAAAGTTGAATTCTGAACATCTCTAGCAGTAATGTTGCACAGCTCTTAGTTAGGAGACCTTGTTTAAACTGTTCTTGCGACCGTCTATACAGTATCAGGCCATTCTTGGGCAGACCCTGTTTGATGAGGGAGCTTGCAAACTTGAGGCCCAAAGAAAGAGGTTTTTGAAAGGCAGCCCTTTTAAGATCCTTTCCCAACTCAATCCTCAGAGCTTTAGCCACAGAACGCAAACACCGAATCCTAGACCTGAAGCCGGCTAGTTTCCTTCAAAAATCTCCCTCGAAAGCTTAAACGGCATAGCCCAAATCATGTGAGCCATAGTCTAAACTCCTAGTATCCATAATCCCTTATATAACCCGCCTTTGAGGACCTGAGACTATAGCTCATGTGGGCAAAAAGGGTAGGCCGGCAGATCCCAGACGTTGAATGAATCCCACTGTTCGGAAACCTTCTTTAGTCTGTCAGCCTTGAACCCCTACACGTTTTGGGGCCCAGACCCTCCCTTCTTAAATCAATCCCAGAGACCTCGAAAACGCGGGAGATTCTGTGGAGCCGTTATTGAAGACCTCGATTTTCTAATTTTCTGGGGTCCCTATTGTTAGGGGGAGGAGGGGGCAACGCTAAAGACAGCGCAGCATTAATGATGTAAAGTTCGCGGCTTATTTGTTACGTGCACACTCCCCGCGTGGACGTTGTACCAAGGATGTTGCACGGGGATGTGTGACAGCTGTGCCACCTTTGGTTTTGAACAAAAACATACGACGAAAAGTAGATAGAAATGTGCAGAATCTATTTTTTGTGTATCTTTTCCGATGGGTACATGGTGCTATAAGGTTTTATTGTAATCGATGCTTTTCGTGCTTCAGTTTGTACCTTCTTGTGAAAATGGTGCTTCGTGGCGTCAGCGTAGGGTTGTTGGGCTGGAACCATTGGTCCAACACAGTTTTCACCAAGATTTATAGTTTCAGCGGGAGCTATAGACAACCGTTTTTGTTTTGCACCATTGTGGGGCAGCTGCTTTTGCTAAACAGCAACTACATCCATAATAGCTTCTGGACCTCTATACTTCAGAAGTAAAGCTCCAAACCTTAACCCCTTCAGTGCTACAACGTTCAGGTACACCACGAGGGAGGAAGACACCGAAGTTATGCCCAGCTTGTAGCTATATCTCCCTCTTCCTATAGTTACCGTTATAGATATCATTAGTGTCTCGTACTATACCTACCTAGCCCTAAGCCCTAAACCCGCAATCCTAAGACCTCAAGTCCTAAATGCTAAACCCTAAATCCTGGTAAAGCTACATCCTAAACCCTAAATCTGAAAACTTTAGATCCTAAACCTTGACTTATGGTGTCTCATAACATGCAGACCGAGGTACACCGCCCTCACCAGTGGCTCTGGCCTCTGGCTCGGCTATTCAGACGCCAAGTCCCTTGCCGTCAACCTGGTCAAGGCGTGGGTGCGGTACGAATAACCATTCTAAGGGGATAGAAAGGAGGCATGTGCATGCATACATACATACATACATACATACATACAGACAGACAGACAGACAGACAGACAGACAGACATACACACATACATACATACATACCTACCTACCTACGTACGTACGTACAGACAGACAGACATACATACATAATACATACATACATACATACAGACAGACAGACAGAGACATATCCGAATATCCCTTATATCTCTTTCAAAAGGATATATGTATATGTGTGAATATACATGTGTATATATATATATACATCTGTGTATCAGGTTAATGGTCTACGGTTATTGCTGGGTTGTATTATAGAGAATTTAGGGATGCTCGCCGATGATGCAAAATCAAGTGGAAAACCACAAGGAACATGAAATCAAAGCTATGGTTACATAGGGCTTCAGTAGGTATTACTGTCCGATATTCAAATCCGAACGGGTTACATGGGGAGGGAGAGGTGGGAGTTGCACTAATGATGGAGGCAGCGGCACACGAGCAACAGGAATATTAATAACACCAACAGGAGCAATAGTACTGACAATATCCCTAATCACACGACAAGTCCTTTGCAGCCGGTCAGCTCTCTTTACTGCATGATAAGTTAGGTGGCCAGTGGTGTAGTAGGAATATAAGAGGGCCCCAAAAAATCACCCTTATCCCTCATAGTCACTGTTACTGGGTGAGGAGGGGTCCACCTTAATGATAAGCTATCGTCAGCGTTGGCAATGTCGTGGCTAGCGGCTATTGCCGCTAATATTTCATTCTGATGGCCGTTGTCATTCCCATATCCCATAGAATTCGGACAAGAGCTTCAACCTTTAGGCAAAATTGGGTTATGGCTCTTACAGTAACAGTTACAACACGGCGCGTGGACATTTGGATGCTTGCCCACATTCAGGCCCGCCTCTACGATCTAAAACGGCAGAGTTCCCCTTTACTAGGAAGCCAGAAACAGAAACCATAATTTCAGTACACAGCTTCGGAGAGTGTGTCTGGTCTAGGGGGGCTCGGGGGGTTTCGGTGCTCGGGGGCTTCCACCCTAAACCCTCAACCTGCAGCCTTAGACCCTAAACCCTAAATCCTAAACCCTAAACCCTAAACCGCATTTCCGCTTGTGATAGATGCTTTACGCAGGGAGGCGGAATCTGCACCAGGCAAGACTTCCACATGAGCTATAGTTCCTTACAAGAGGGGTTATGTGAACCATAGTCTAAACTCCTTATAGGGGATTATATAGGGGATTATATAGGGGACTACTATGGGAAACTACTATAGGGGTTATTAAGAGGGATACTAGGAGTTTAGACTATAGCTCATATAGAGAATTATATAGGGGACTTTTATAGGGGTTATTAAGGGGAAATTAAGGGGAATACCAGGAGTTCAGATAATGGCTCACATCATGATGAACCACCTTTTTCTCGGCTCCTTTGATGAGCCTTTCAAGGGTTAATCATTTCTTACGAATAACACTTTCAACCTGACTCAGACCCGAGAAAAGCAGTCAACAACGCCTTGAAGCAGAACAACTGCAAGTCAAACCATGACTGGCTGCAATAACAACAGCCTTCTGCAGGCCCTGATTATACCCTTGTACCTTGAAACCATGCACCTTGAATTACTTGGAAACAGCTTGGAAGCTCAAAGCTAAGTGATTTACCATGCCAAACATCAACACCATAGTATTACATCAGCCGGTACCACTGTAGTGCTACAGCATCATACCGTGACATGCCATCATGTTACTGGTTCTTAGTAGGGAATACGGAATCTAATCCCTGCATAACCCAAATATACTATATTCCCGTATGCCCTACTAAGAACCAGTAGGTAATATCACATAACCTAAGCCCTAAACCCTAAAACCCTAAACCCCTAAACCCTTAAACCCTAAACCCCTAAACCCTAAACCCTTAAACCCTAAGCGGATACTACAACAGCTGGGAAGGCCTACGCGGAGCCTGAGCAGGCAACGGAACTTTTCATTGTGCTCACCAGCATGTCGGGCGTGAACCTCTTCCGTCAGGACCCTATGTGAGGGTTTCCAAAAATTAGGGGTACTTTTTGGGGATCCTGATACTGAAGATTATCATATTTTGGGGCCTATGTTATGTTTACAGGGTTGGCTTTTGGGGATGCTTAAATATCATCCTTTCTTAATTTTAGTATAGGGGTCCTATTCTGGGGCTTATATCTTTATGTTTCAGGTTCATGGCTTAGCGCTTCTTTTTTTTTGCGAGCTTGCTCTGATTTTCCAATGGGTAGACTGGGTAGGCCCCTGGGATATTTAATATTTTCCCTAATGGCTTTTAATAAGGGACCCTATATACTAATATTTTTCAAAGGGTTTTAGGGGCCAACCCAGTAGAATGTCGTACAACTGTTGGGAGAAGAACATCTTCCCAAGATTCCTCGCTCAAAAATCCTGATCCGGAAGAGTATGCACCTACAAGCCGGAAGTTGTCTGCTTGCGTGAGTTATGACAGTCAGGTGTAGAAAGCGTGTTTAACCTAAGCCTTAGAAAAGTCGACCCGAAGAAGGCGCAGCCAAAATCTCTGGAGTTTGCTAATTCTGGCTGTGAACCGACAGTGTTGAAGCTTGGCCTTGTGTTTCTTAAGTTATAGTCCGCCTTAAGTAGATATAGTATGGAGTATATGGGCATCTTATTGTGATTTTGGGGGTTTCTATATTCAATCTAGTTAGGGAGAATTTTATCTACGTTTTGATTTCTTTCCGGGGTGTCTTTCGGAAGCAGGTCGGTTTGCAGTACAACTCGCGCAGCCGACGTCATGCATGTTTGAAGAGACCTTCTCAGCCTTTATGTCTTCAAGTTTAAAGACGACATGAACTCCACTTGTAGGCGTCTGCTTAGAATTTACTTTGATTGTTTATGTAATTATTTGATTCGGAGACGACTGAAGCTATAGCAAGCCTTCACACCTTGATATTCAGATGCCAGTATCGTGGGGATTTTTGTGTTCAGGAGGTGGGGGACTTCATTGTTGGGGGAAGGATACTACTCTTGTTTGCTGCGAAGCCCTTTCCTTGATTCCTTGCTTCCGGCAGTTTAAGTCTGGAATATCATCAGCCAATCCGGCACAGCTGTTGAATCGTGCTTTGTGCATTGGATCCCAGTCGACATGGCAGTTCAAAGGATTCATCCCCCCTAACCCTAAATCCACAAGGGATGCCCCCAATGTGCCGGCTCCGAGTTTGGACCCGGAGAAGAGGATGCCGGCTTTTTTGGAAAGTTCTCGTTGTTTCCCCACGCGCTGGGCACAGAAGCGCTGTTGTGCTAAGTTTTGTGCATGGCAGTTTCGGAAGCATTCCCTATAATCCCTATAATCCTTTTAATTAGTTTCCATTTTCTTTTCCATTATCCCTATATTCCCCCAATATGATCATTATCTGTTCGGCTTGTACTCAATCTATTACGTTCACAGAATAATCCTTATAGTAACCCTGTACTATGTTATACTATGCTGTACGATACTGTCCGCCTATATAGTAGTTTCCATGTTATTTTCCATTATCCCCCTTATATTAACCCCCTATGTTTACAGAATACAACCATCAAACTTTAGGGCCTAAGCCCAAAGCCCAAAAGGCGAAGAAACCAAGCGCTTGTCAAAGGACTTCGTGCGATGTAGGGGATGTTTGCCGAACTGGCTTGGGTTTGCCCTAAACCTCTATTCCAGAAATTACGAGGACAGGATTAGAGGAATCACCGGTTAGTGGAAATGGAGCCAACCCGAAACCCGACGAAATAAACCCTAAACCCTCTTGCGCCAGGGAACCCGAGAGCTACAGACATATCGACTCGTATACCCCGCTGCCACACCCCAGCGCGATAACTAACACCCAGGTTTCCGGCAGACAACAAACCCTAAGCCCACATCTAGAAGCGTGAAACCTAGACCCCATGATCTACTCCCTGAACGCCTCAACAGTGGCACCTGGACCCGATCGCCTCCGTCCTGAACCTGAATCAGTGTCCCGTCCCCCTAAAACTGATGATTCCCTGTATTGCCTAATGGCATTGCATTGGGCATGTTGATTTATAGGCGATGGGGGGGGTTCATTTTGAAGGGAGGTAATTAGCCGTCTAGCGGGGTTCTCATTGTTAGGGGATTGCATTACACATACCTGCAGCTTCAATCAGGAAACAGACCTTTCTGGACGGGCAGGGCACGAAGGACCGAGGATATCAGCCATGACTTTCAGGCAACTCTGATATGGCATGTTCTTCTTCACCAGAAGCGTTTCAGGACCCCTACAAAGTGTTCAGCAAAAGGGTTTTGGGGGGACCCTAAACCCTAAATCCCTGTTGAGGAATGTTTCGGCGCGTTTTCGCTCATCTCCGACAGCTGATCAGACCTACGCTGCATGCACGTGAATCCCTTAAGTCGGGCGCCCAATTCCGGACCCCTAAACTGGATCAATGTTAGGGTTCCTTCATATTTTTGGGGGTTATGGAATCCCGTATATTGATGTATAAAGGATCCTTTTTCTCTTCCTAGGGTAATGTGGGCTAAGCAAGCTCTGCACTCAATCTTACACTGCCGAAGCCATAGACACCAGAGCTAAACTCACAGGTCTGCAACCTTCTAGTCCCCCTTAAGTAGATAGAATATGGGGTATAAGGGGGATCTTAATATAAAGCACCCAAAGCCATATTCTATCTACTTAAGGGGACTATAAGCTCACTGCAACTCCCGCTTCGAAACCGCGAATCCGAAAAATCTACTCCCTCATCACACGCACCATCTGACCCAAGCTTGACGCCTAAGACTTGGGCGCCGCGCTTCAGGAGTTAGGGGTTTAGGGTTTAGGAACTTGGCCAGATAATGTTTTACCCGGAGGCTCGTGGGACTCTCTAGCTCTCCAGCTACTTATAAATAGGGATTTAATGCTATTTTTGATTGAGATGACATCATGTAGAGGGGGGGAGTATGAGTAGGGTTTTTAGCGCAGTACAGGTAGTTACCGAGCTTCATGAACCTCCAAGCATGCTTTCTTATAATTACCGGATAGCACTAGACTTACTGGTTCTGGCTGGGAATAAGGGAACTGAATTCTTAGTTGGTCCCTACATAATATAATCCCTCCTTACTCCATACAGAATAGAATCCTTATTTCATCCCCACGTAACATATTCCCAAGTTAATCCCTACATAATCTAATTCTTATTGAATCCCTACATAATATAGATACAGATATATCCCATCTTCCCTACTAAGAACCAGTAAGTAGGGTTTGGTATCAAATCTACCTGAGCCCAACCCCCCGGCAATCCAACATGGAAGTTGAAAAGGAGCTCTTTGTAGCCCACTATTCTTTTAAGTGTTAAAAGGGAGTCTAAGGTTTAGGGGTTTAGGGTTAGGGTTCAGGGTTCCATATTAGTTCAGGTAAGCCCAAAACCCCGGAGGACGCCAAATTGAATTGGGCGAGGGACGCTTGCGTGTCGGCCAACCTCAAGGGATACCCCAGACGCCACTAGGCCTGAGTGTACTTGATGGCTCAGAGTAGCTGAGGGTTTGGGCTAAGGTTTGGGGTTCCCATAATTCAGGTGTCCTTTCTTGGGAGTTCCTATGTATTTGTGGGCTCCCTACTTATGGAAATGCTCACTTCGTGGTTTCCCTTCTGGGTAGGTAGTTGTATAACCCACCACTTTCACATGTATACTAATACATCCACGCGTAGGTAGAAACATGTGTGTGTGTCTCTATATATATATATATAAAGGTAAGTTTAAGAGACCATAGGATGGTAACTGTTTGGCTATAGTTTGGACGTTTCCCTGCAGTATCGCTAAAGTCTGCTTAGTGATGGTTGGCTTTTGTTGTCTTTGTGTTAAACCCTTAACGCTAAACCCTAAACCCTTAACCCTTAACTCTGGGAGCATTGAACTGCTTTTCAGGTCCTGGGATGGCATGGATTATTCTTAGCTACAATCCGTCATGGTCCGTTTGTTGTAGGACATGGACGGCAATGCTCATGAGAGTAGTCATTGTAATCGTCACTGGCGCCCTGGCTATACTTCCCAGCACCTGAAGTTTGCGGAGCATATGCCTCACAGCTGTCTTTCTGTTGAGCCCTGAGGGCGCTGCTGCAGTTACAGTCTTCTTGGTATCTTAAGCAGCACGATGCCTGCTGCTCATTGCCTATCGGTACTGTGACTGCTTCTATTGTGTTGGCTTTTGCAGTTCTGAATATGTTGGTTTCGGGACATGGGCTCGGGGGTAACGCGATTTACCATTCCAAAAGCCAAAAGACTCTTGCCTGCATCTGTCATGGGCCTTGTCGCAGTCCAATTTGACTTGAGTGAGACAGCAGATTCTTTGCGTCAATGAGTCATTATGCCGCGTTCTTCCTCCGCCAAACTTGATGCATCTTATGCGGTTCCTAAGACGTCAAGACCCGCGGTTGGCCATAGGTTTGGGGGCCCACTGAGCCATTGTAAAACTGTTGCCAAATTGAATTTGGGTGCCTTGGCCTGAACAAGTTTCTGGCCCTTAGCAGAAAAGGACGTCGGGTTCCCAAACCCACTAAACTGAACCTTCCTGAATCCCACAACCCCAGACACCAACGCGGAGAAAGGTTTTGCCAAAGACGGCAAGCCCTACGCTGCAAGTGAGTTCCAGAAGCACTACGGTGACAACTACTTGTGGGAGTGGAATCAGGCTCCGCCAGAGAAACGTCTCGCGAAGGACTCTTCGTTATTCTACTATTAGTAATGTAGGGGCCTACCCAGATTATGGTTCCATATTCCTTATTTAATCATAGTATATGGTGCCTCAAATGGACCTCAAAATGATGCTGTTAATTATTTAGGCCCCTCAACCCTATTATAATATAGTAGTTTCCATTTTTCTCCATTATCCCAATAATATTGGTAATTAGTTAGGCCCCTGTAGTAAACATGGTTTACGGTTTCAGGCTCAAGGTGCGCGCGGAGCTTTAGGTTGAAGGTCTGGCTACAAAAATGGAAGGGCGGAAAATAGTTCGTGTCTTGAATCGTGTCGTTCTGGCTTTAGGGTTTGGGGATTTAGGGTTCTTACTGCACATTTTTGGTTGAGCTCATTCTCTGTGTTTGACCGAATCTCCGTCCTCCAGCTAAGCGCAAGTTACAAGTTCCCTCCATACTATAGCAGAATATTAAGACAGGAAAGCTTGGTTGTCCCTAACTAAACTTACCGGCCGTTAATAGGAAATCATGGGAATACAATCCCGCAATTATCCCTATATACCATATTACCAACAACCAGTAAGCACCCCTAAATCCTAAACCACTGACCCTTACACCCTAAACCCTTAACCGAAAACCCAGCCAGAGGACCGAAAGCAATATACTGTGAGCGAGTTTCGGATGTTTTATGCCAGTAGCTGGGAGACCGAGTGGCTGCAGGCCAAGGACCGGGTAACAGGTGCAAGGTTGGAATTAGGGTTTAGGGTTTAGGGTTTAGGGCTTGGGGTTTAGGGCTTAGGGCTTAGGGTTTAGGGCTTAGGGTTCGGGGTTCAGGGCTTTGGGTTTTGAGTTTGGGGGAGGATAGCTAGGGTATAGGGCTTAGGATTTAGGGTAAGGTTTAGGATCTAAGGTAAGGATTTTTGGGTTAGAGTTTTGCTTAGGATTTGCCGCGCTTTGCTGGCATACCTACATGCGGGAGCGTTATTGGAGTAAGTTCATCCTATAGGAACGAGGAATGCAAAAGCCCCTTCCTGCGACTTACATAAATCCTACAGAGACCCCCTACTAAAAGTCCAGATCTTACAAAACTCCTCATATCCATTGTTCAGTGCCTGAATCAAAGAAAGTGAGGAGATCATCCAGTACAAGATGGCTCCGGATGGCCAGAAATACTCAGTCGCAGAATTCCATCAGTCTCTTGCATGCGCTGGTCAGGCAGGCTTAGTCTCAAACCCTAGACAGTGTGGGATTGGTCTAGTGGTTCATTGCAGAGTGGCTCTGAGATGTAGGTTCCTGGCAGTATAACTGCCTTCCCTTAGGTAAGATGCCTGCTGGTGGGGGCCGTTGACTTTTTTGATGGAAGTATCCTTGTGGTTTGCTTGATTTGGGCTCGCGCTCGCGTTCTTTTTTCGAGGGTTTGTTTCTGGGTGCTGGATCTTGGAACCCCCGGACCCCGAGGTATTACCAGGACGACTGGCAGAAGGAGTGGGCCAAAGCTCCCGAGCTCCCTTGCAACGAGTGCTGGTGATTTGCCAGTGCGAGGGAGTGCTTCGGAGAACTGATCTTGCTAGCGCATAAATTGCGACAACACTTTTAGGAATCTTTGCCGGGCGAGGGATTTAAGACGTCAATATAATTTAAAAGAAAAAAAGATGGTTTTGGTGGGTTAAAGGCGATTTTTTACGGATGTGGCGGTTTTCAAGGCTTTTAATTCGTCACCTCCCGCGCCCGGTTTAAGGTTTTCAGGGTTTGAGAAGGATACGTCTTTGGCAGCGCAGCAAAGGATTAGACGCTGAGTGACTGCGAAAACAAGATCTGACTTGCACATTTGGTCGTGTTGCTTGTGGCATGATTACTGCAACAACAAGAGGGAGGTAGTCAGAAGGTCTGAAAGCGGCAAGACGGGAACCAACTTCTGTAACACAGCTTCCCAGCCGTTGACATGGCAAACCTTGCAAGGACAGGTTGACGTCTTAAATTCTCCGGGCCTAAATATAGTAGCCTTTTTGGGGGAATAGCAGCCCAAGGCGACCCCAGACAGGATCCTCCCGCGTCCCTTAGGCACCCCCGATCACGTTCCAAAATGTGCAAAAAAGCACACGTGCTAGCCCTCTCAAGAATGGCTGACGTCTTGAATCTCGCGCCCGCCTAATCTTTTAATAGTCCCCAGAGCGACCCGAGGGAGACTGGGTCGCGATGCCCACCAGCAGCCGCCTTCCCATGCGTGCTGTCTGACGGTGAAGTGCCGTGCACAGCGACCCACAAGGATGCTCAAAACGGTCCGAAGAACAAAAAAGCCGTTGAAAATCGACTGGGAGCCAGCTCGCCCTGAGGGTTTGCATCGAAACTAGGCACATGACCAAGACGTCTGGCGCACACGGATTTTCGTGGTTGGTTCCCTATGGAGTATCCCAGTACTCTTAGCTCGCGACTGACGCCACAATCCATATGCGTCGTTGTCGTGAATGTAGCGTCCTTGGAGCGTCCCTACACTTCCCGCGTAGAGGTAATTCAAGGATGGATGCTGCAAAGATATGAAATCCTCAGAAAATTGATATCCAATGGATGGCAATATTACGTATTGATATGAAAATCTTTGAAACCGTGGAGCAAGGCCGGGATATTATGTCTAATAAATAATATAAGAGTATTTTTCGAAATTTCATCGTATCATATATATGAGATAATGCCAAATATTGATTATTTATTCATAACAATAATATATATTTTATAGTAAGATAATAATATCTCAATATTACGGTGCGGCTACTCGCGGCCATTTCGACCGCGGCCTAACCTTTCCGGCTCGGCCCTAAAATACCTCCTGCGGACTCCCGGGGGGGGGTTAAAATTCCGGAGATTTCAGAATTTATAGATTGATCGAAGCTATTTGCGTCCACTTCTATACGCCTCTGAGCCGCCGCGTAATAGGTAGCCTAAGAGAGATAAATGAAGTGGAAAGATCGTGCCGGGCCGCATAACTAAAAAAATCTTCTGAGATTTCGAATCATTTCTTTCTCTTTGGCTATTTGCGCAGCGACTCGTCAGAATATATAGAACCGAGGTAGAGGTCTTAAATCTTTCAGAATTTATAGGTTAACCATTTTTGAATAACGAATAAATTATTCGAGACTAGCAAGAATGCATTATTTACTCTATTAGATTCTTATAGAATGATTTGATGATATTTTCGCTCAAGGCAAATAATTATTATATATTATCAGGGAAATAGAGCCACGTCACGATTCGGAATTCGAATTAAAATTAGAATTTTATATATCCGTAGAGGAATATAAATAGGAAGGCATAAAACGTAGCATAGAAGTAGATCGCATCGGATCGTTTGGAAAAAAAATCGTCAGATTCTGAGATATTTCTCTATATCTTTAGATTCTAGTCTATAAAGCCGCCTCTTCAGGTATTTCTCGAAATGGGCGCCTATTTCTTGGATGGCAATATTCTTAAGTACGCAGATCCCTCAATTATTGCTAGCTTGATAACCCTCTCTTTCAAAATTCCGAAGCTTGAACAAGGTTCGAGATATCAAATTACAAGGACGTAGGATTTGGAATTCCATCTTTTATTATCTTCCGCATCAGCTCGTTTGCCCGTCACGAATATATTCTAACGACGATGCTCCGCCGCTATAAGCAGCGGAACCACTCTAATATCAAATATCTCAGAATAAATAAGTTATTCGATTTATTAGAATTATATCATAAGAATTCCGACGATTAACTCAAATTAATGCAAAATATAGCATATGACAAATCATTAAATATGAATTAAATAGTCCGTGATCGATAAGCTGGAATATGTTTCTTGATAAAAAGATTTTGAAAATTTTGAATAATTTCTCAAAAAAAATCGATTCATTTAGATATAGATAATTATCATGATCAAGAATAATTGATATTTTCTTTAAATTTCTAAAATGACTCTTTATATTTTTCATCGAAATTGATAAATATTTATTTTATTTCTTCTCCGAATTTGGCGATCGATTATTCATTTTCTAAAATTTATATATTAAATAAGATAGATTATCTGACGATTTTTGCGTTTAATATCTATTTTTTACGATTTTGGCTTTTGAATGATTTTAAATTAGAATCGTGATGAGGAGGAAATCTCATTATATAAGATTTCTAGAGAGAAATTCATATCAAATTTCTCTGAAATATTTTGGAAAGAATAAAGATATCTAGATTCGAAATCCATTTGCGAATTATGATATGATTGAATCATAATATGATTTCTATAATTACGTTCTATTTGAGATTTGGCAATAACAATCGTTGATCTATCGCTAAATCATCGAAATTTGAATATCACGGTCGAAAAAGAGAGATAATCAAGATATGAAATATAATCTTCGATATAAGATCTTAAGAGGATTATCTATAAAGAATCGTAGGAATTATTAAGATATCCGTAATATATTGATCCGATAAATATGATAAATTAGCATCCTAATTTCTCCGTTCAAGATACGAATCATCCTCTGAGATAGATAAATTCATCCTCTTCTAGCATTATCAATTAATAAAGATTATCAATATTCATCTTTTTTCTGAATTCGAAATAATTCCTTTGAAGTAAAGATTTTTCAAAATCTATATGAGAATATTTATCTCTATATAAAGATCATTATTATTATCATTAAATATATAGATTTATATAATTGATCCTCGTTCATCGAATATGATATCTAAGAATTCAAAATAAGAGATATATGAAGAAAGATCTCTAATACGATCAAAGAAAATCAATATCCGAAAATTATTCTTCAAAATCATGAAATCAAATCAATCTATATCAATATATCTTATATTCTAATCATTTAATTGCTATCTATATCCAACGAATATTATATATATCAAATATTAATCATAAATATCTATAGATATGATGATGAAAAGATCGAAAATCTATAATTATTTCTTTTTAATCTCTCTATCATAGAATATATCTAGATATATATATACCTATAATATATCAATTGAATATTCGAAATTAATAAATCTCCAATAAGAGACGATAGATATGAGAATTTTTAAGAATCTCTCCTAATCATAATTTATACGATTTTTCTATACCATAATCCCGCGCATCTAGACGACGGACGAGGCCGTGGGCGCGTAGAAAACGGCTCAAAAATTAGCAGCTGATTGCTTCTGCATATATTCGTTATATTTCTATATAGTTGGAGGATTTCTATAAAAATCATTTCCATATATATATATTAAAATAAAAGAGATATTATTGACACGATCCTCCATTCCATCTTCTATATATCGGATATATATTTATAGAATTGTGCAGAAAATTGATCTATCTTATCAGATCTTTCTATTAATAAATATCTATTTTGCTATATCAAATTCTAAGAAAAATTTGATTCATGAAAATTATTTATATGATTCCTACTGTATAGGCATCTTCTATGACTTGACG
>CAJNIZ010006132.1:0-18144 GCA_905231905.1 Symbiodinium pilosum
CCCCCCCCCCCCCCCAAAAAAAAAAAATATATATATATATATGGACACACCCCCCAATGAAGCCATGTAGCCAGGATTCCAGGATCCCATGATTCAACGAAGGCCGCATATTTGCACATGAATGAAACTGAGATACGATTTTCAGCAAAAAAACTCTTCGGTGGATCATGGGGGGGGGGTGAGCATATATATATATATAATGGTCCTTGATAGGGTCTGTGATTTAATGCCGAGGAATGACCTATATCATTTTGATTTCGGCTTCAGCTCCTCTTTCTATGCTTCTGCCAAAGCAGGACCATGACCCGAAACCCTAAACTGGTTACACTCCCAGAAACTAACATGGCAACCAAAAAAGGGCCCGATAAAGACTACAGTCCTTCTAAAAGGGGACCATATGAGTTTCCATGTTAGTTTGGAGTGTATAATGTGGGCAATTATTGAGGCTGCCGCTTTAGATTTTAAGGGATTTCAGGCCAGGGGTCGAATTAACGCCTTGGGTTTGGGGATTTGGTTGAGGTGTCGGAATTTAGAGTTTAGGGCTTGACCCTAAACCCTCAACCCCTAAACCCCTAACCCCTAAAGCCCCTAAACCTGGGGTTTGAGGATTTAGGATCTGGAGCTTAGGGCTCCGGCTCTAGACTATCAACTCTTGGGTTTAGTGCTGAACTTCATTTTCGCCTATACTCCCGTGAGTTGCGGTACGTAGACACGTGGGTATCTGTCAAGGTTGGGCGTCATCTTCGAATACCCTAAACTTAAACCCCTAAACTCTCGAAACCCTAAAGCCTTAGGGGAACTTAGGGATGTATAGGGAGCGAAAGGGTAATGGGAGTCCCTATTAACTACTGTACAAGGAATACTTTGAACAACTGTCATATCTGAGCTACAGTAAATACAAATATGTCCATATCAATAACGGACACTGGCTCCTTTTTAGGGAACCTACTGGGGACTGTATCAAAGTACCAAAGGGACCCCCGCATCCACTCTCAATGGTCCCTTGGCGGCCCTAATCTTCTCAACCCCCCAAAAAAACCCACAACCCTACGGCCTCAACCGTTGATACTAAGAATCCTGCAGGATCTTGAAAAACTGTAGAATCACAATCTTACTGGTTGTCAGCAAGTCAGCAAAAATTGAGGGAATATGATCTCTATAGAACTCCTATACAATGCATTCCCCTATTCCCGGCTAACCCCCAATAAGTAATTCCCAGGGTAGAACCCCCAAAGCCTGAACGCTATATATATATATATACATATATCCCCATATACTTTCTATGTCCCCGTAATACTCCCCTATATAGTTTAGACTATGTCTCATACATCCCTATATACCCTCTATGCCCCCTTAATACTCCCCTATATAGTCCCCTATATAACCCCTTTCAGGAGTTTACACTATAGCTCATGCATCCCCATGTACCCTCTATGTCCCCTGCATTTGGGGATCCACCGTAGGGTCCAGGTGCATCGCGGTTCGGCATCGTTAAAAATGTAGACTGGGAACGGCTGGCATTGGCCGTTGCCACCTGGCACTTGGGAGCTTCCAAGATTTAATTTAGGGTTTAGGCTTGCGGCTTTAGGGCTTAGGATTTAGGGTTTGGGATTCGGGCACAGGGATTAGGGTTTTGGGATTAATGTTAGGTAATTAAGGTTTAGGGATGTTACCCCAATACTGGAGAATCAAATATGGACAAGAAAGTCAAACATGATGTGGAAACTGGTTTTCAAAAGTTGGCAATTAGGAGTGGCTTTGAAGGGGATGTACGGGAACTACAGGCAGTGTATAGGTGATATATAGGGGGTATTTGGGGCTTCAAGCAAAGGGAGTTAGGGATTAAGACTAGGAATTCAACCAAAAACGCATAGGCCGTCCCGCAATAAAGACTCCTGTATCTTTACATATATATATATAAGCATGCATGTATTCGGGCCTGCTATTCATGGTAACCCCTATGTAAGCTTTGGAATTTCAAGGCTTGGAAAACCCTAAACCCCTAAACCCTAAACCCTAATTGGGGTTTACGAAGCAAGGCTCGGGTCGGAGGTTTGGGATGCATACCGCCTGCAAGAGCTGTGCGGCCACGACACAGTTTCCAGGCGGTCCGGCATCCATGTCTGTGAAGGTGTAGCCAGCAAACAGGCGCCTAGGGGAGTTTGCCATTTTGATTTCGGAATCATGGTTCAAAGGTTTACAGCAGGGCTTTTCAAAGTTTGATGGCTTAATCTCATGTAGAGATAACTGTCATGAGCGGGAATAAGCGGAGTCCGATTTAAGCAGTAAGATTCAAGGTCTAAAGGTCACCGGTGCAAGTGGTCCTGGCTTTATAATGATCATAAGTGCGGTCGGGAAACTAGGGGGTGAGGGTAACGATGGTTTAGTGTGCAGGGAACGCGGACACGAGCCAATGTCCTTAAATTCTACCATAACATACTATAATATACCAGAATATACTATAATATACTAGAATATACTAGAATCTACTATAATATACTAGAATATACTATAATATACTATAACATTGCATCACCGAGCGGCTTCCCCCTCTACTCTCAGACTTACCGGGGCTTAAGGGAGAGTGCAGGAGTGAATCCCTACAGAAAACCAGCAAGTTTTGGGTTTTAGGCTTTTAGGGTGTAGGGTTTTGGGGCTTAGGGTTTAGGGGTGTCGGGCTAAGGGGTTAAGGGTTTAGGGTGAGGGGTTTAGGGGTGTAGGGTTGAGGATCTAGGGTCCATGCAAATCAGCAGGCCCCAAACGGCTGACTCTTCGAGCTCCCCTTCGGCACCAGTAAGCCTACGCAACAACTGGGAAATCTAAACCAAGATGAAACCCGACAAAGACACTACAAAGCTTGCAGTCCCTTACACATGGACCATACAGGGTTCTAGGAAATAAACCCTAGTCCTGAAGCCCCTATACCCCCTACAGCTGCATATACATCCCTATAGATCTTCAATATTAGACCTACAGACAATATTTCCCGCAGGAATCCTGGACTCCTAGAAACGGGAAATTATCTAGGAAGTAACTATACTAGATGACCAAAGAGACCCCCCGTGTCCACTCTTGATGATCCCTTGATCAACCTAAAATTGACAACAGCGCATGTGATCCCCCTTGTGGGTTGTTGAAAGCAGCACAAGTGAATAGTTTTTTGGTGGTTGAACCAAGTAAGATTATATTCTATGACTGAAATACGATGTACCGCAAAAGGAGAACATATGCCTTTTTCTTTATTGGGTGCCATAGTATCCCCAAATGAAATACCACCCCCCTAAACCCCAACCCCAAGCAGCACAAGTAAAATTGCAAAACTGAGGCGCACTGCGACGCCTGCTGGCCAGGCAAGCATGAACTTCTGCTGCTGGTGGAACTCCTGAGATGCGCTGTAAGTCTTTTTAAGTAGTAAGGCTTAGGGCTTAAGGCCTAGGGTTTTTAAGTAGGATTTAAGGCTTAGGGTCTAAGGCCTAGGGTTTTCAATTAGACCCTCCTAAGACCCTGAAGCATTGCAGCACTGAACCATCTTCTCTGAATTTCCCTGCCCTTGAAAGACATGGATCCTCACACAAGCTGATTTTGGAAGGACAGCAGTCTTTGCTCCCTGGTGCTGAGGAGGGAATGGGGGAATGGATTATAGGGACTATAATAGGGATTATATAGGGACTACTATAGGGATCCATCCCATTCCCTCCTAAGCACCAGGGAGTTTGCTGGGCTCGTCCCTCAGGCTTTGTTCTGGGGAAGATAACTGGGGACGATAATCGCTGATGCCCGTGTTGGGGGGGGCTCTCAGGATATCAGACTTTCAAAATGACAGCCCTAGACAACTGCATCAATCTGATTCCCCCTTGGTGGAGGACTAAACGAGGCCTGGACCGTACACCCTGCATCGTTTCGCCGATTCCTTTATCCACCTTACAACTCTCCTGGAGGATTAAAAACTCGCATGATCTACTACGCGCAGGGTATAGTACATTTTAACATAATATAGTATATTCTAATAAGAATATAGTATAGTATAATTTAGGGTTTAGGGTTCACCTTTTAAAAAGACATGTACCTCTAGATATCCCGATGTTCCCCTACACACCGGCACCCAAGACCCCTCAACCCTACGCAAGTCGAGTTCTGGAACCCCCAAACCCTAAACCCCATAACCCCTAAACCCCAAGCCCTGGACCCTGAACCCTGAAACCTGAAACCTACACCCTAAACCTCTAAACCCTGCAAAATATAAGTATACTCGAGTTGCCAGGCCGTTTTTGAAGGTTGGGATGAACCGATCAGCTTCAAAGGTCCTCATGCGAAGCTTTCGGAGTTAGGGAGTTCAGGTAACCTGAGGTGCCTTTAAAGGGACCATGGGCACGTATTATATGTAATGTCGGGTCAAGTTAGTAAATGGGTTCGAAATAGGGCGAACTTATTGCCTGAATAAGAATGGGCACGGATTCAAGCCAACTTTTCGCCAAATTGAGAACAGGAATGATCCCCGGCACCCCCCCCCGCAAAGTTTGCCGAGATTTGACATTGACTGGGCGACCCGCACTATTCAGAAGCCTCTACTTGATTGGGGGACTGTGATTAATAGTACGGACCCAACGTTATTTATGTATATGGGAATATATGCGTTTGGAGGGTTTGGGAGTGTACGTAGGTCTTTTTGGGAGTGTTGGAGGGTTTGGCGGGGTTTGGCGGTGAGGGGTCTGACAATTCAGATTAGCCCTAAACCCTGAACGCTTAAGGTCCAGAGTGGGACAGCTCGGGACGGATGCCAACGGTGCAAAATACACTTTGCCCCAAAAGGAGGAAGGCATAGTTGCCCCTATACAATCCCCTCTATGAGCCTAAGAACCTTAAACCCTGAACCCTAAACAGCCTTTTTCTGGTGTAAGCTTGCCAAGGTAACCCCTTAATGATCAGGGTACCTTTTCTCCTATTTTCAGCCTTAATAAGGAGACCCCAAACTAAAAAGAGAAAAAGGGTACATGGGGTATCTAGTCTTTAGCCGCAATTGAAAAGCTACAGAAACTTGAGCTGTAGACCGTGTGCTAGATCTGGCCATACTGCTGCAACCGTTTTCAACCTGCACCTGACAAAGTTGGAAGCCCTGAACCCTAAACCGCGTGGTCCCTAAGCCCTCGGCCGCTTCACAAAACTGTAATAAAAGGATTTGGTAACCCCAACCCCCAAAATTAGGACCCTATAACCAGCATATGATAGTCAAAGGGTCCGAATTTTGGTGGCTAGGGTTGCCAAATTCCCTTCATTAAACTGGAAAATCCTTGTCCCCGATCTTGCGGCCCAAGCCCTAAGCCCTAAAACCTAGACCCGTGATTAATAAACCCCTCCCCTTAATAGGAGTTATAATAAGGAATCTAGGCATAATGCAAAAGAAAATGGAAACTACTATATAACATGATGGTGTATTTAATAGGGGTTACAATAGGGATCCTAATATTTGGGCCTTAACAGGAGGGGGGGTTATGAATCATGGGTCTACATTATACATCTCCATGCCAAGCCCAATCCCCTGCTCCCCATTCTCGTAACTCACAATGCATGAAAGGCTGAAAGCCGAAATTCGTAACAGCTCCGTAACCCTGCAGCCCACAGAATGAAATCCCAAATCTCTGAACGCCATATACATACAAATCCCTAGACCCAAAATCTTGAACGCCTAAAAGCAAGAGCCTAAATGATTTCCAATAGGGCTTTGGGGTACATTCTACTGTAATTCTCTGAGGGTCACATGGAATGGAGAATTCATGCTTTTACATCCCACAAAAACCCCTGCATAACAATGCCGAACCCTGAAACCCTAAACCCTAAACCCTACATAGCCCCAATATACTACAGTAGTTTCCATTTGCTTTTCCATTATCCCAATACAACCCCAATATACTATAGTAGTTGGTCCCTGAAACCCTACACCCTAAACCCTAAACCTTTAACCCCCTAAATAGGAGTCCCCAAACCCATCCAGCAACTGCCTCTGATCGTGGAAAGTCAGTGGGTACACCGCGCGCTCGGGCGGAATGCCGTCAATGCCGTGGGTGATGTTCAGCAGCTCCTATGGGATATGAAGGTTTCTGTTCAGGGTTCAGGGTTTAGGGTTTAGGGATTAGGGTTTAGGGTTTCAGGGTTTAGGGACTTTCCAATACCCAGTTGATGGAACTCTTCACAATATGTCTGCAGGTTGCTCTCAGTAAGATGTTTGAATAGAGCCAACTTCTCAGCGAAGACTGACAACAGCAGCTGTTAAAGTAACAGCAACAATAATGGAACTTGAAGATCATCATCACCCCAATCCCTGAATCCTGAACCCTAAACCTCAAACCCTAGCCCTAAATTCCAATCCCTGAACCTGCAGCTGACCGTTGCTAATCCCGAAACCTACGGCAAAGGTGTGAATGGCCACTCCGAGCTTGAGACTAAATTGGGATATATAAGGATATATAGGGATACAGTGGAGTGATGTGAGGCTCTCTGGCATATATAGGGTTTCGGGCCTCTAGGGTTTCCTGAAATTAGAGGTACCTTTTTGCGGGGTCTCAATACTCAGGAGTACAGCATTTTGCGGTCTATGTTGGCGTCCCCCTATTCTTGAAAACTACCAAATGCTACCCCCCCAGAACAAACGGAGCTCCGGCATATACTTGACGTCACCCACGCCAAGGGCATTGGTGATCCTCAGAGAGAATATGCTTTACAGGTGTTAGGGCTTAGTTAGTGTGGTATCTTGGGATTCGGTTATAGATTGCAAAGGCAGGATCAGTTTACCAGAGTCAGATTTATGCAAGTTCTGGCCAAACACTCCTAAAGCAGGTTGCCAAGCGGTTTAGGGTTTAGGGTCTAGGGTGAGAAATGCCCATGAAGTACACACAATATTTCCTAAGGGAGTAAATGGACATGTGGTCATAGTAGGGGATATATCAGGGACTATACTGAGCTACCAAAGGGTCCCCATATCAACCCTTAACAGCCCTGACATTGACAGTACTTCCCGTGTAGAACTAGGAGATGTGCAGGGAACATCAGTTACTTTGTTCTTTCAAAACTGTTGCAGCGCACAGAGAAATACAACAGTAGCGAACAGAAAGCTTTTGTGAGACAGAACCAGATAAAATGAACGAAGGTAATAAGCAAAAGGATTCAGCACGCAACCCGAGACCCTGGACATGAAACCTTAAACCCTAAACCCCTCAAACAGTAGACCCTAAACCACCAGGCCTAAAGACAACACCCAAAAAACCCCAAACACCCTACTCCAACCGTAAACCCCAAAACCCTAAACCCTGCCCTACCCTGAAGGTGCAGAGCGTCTTCAGGCCGTACTTCTGATCTCGGTAATGCCCCACTGCCACACTCCTCCGCATGAGCCACTTGCAGACATGAACACTACGAATGGACTTTAGGTTACTATTAAGTTACTATAATGCTAGCTCACTGTATTAGATTTGACCGTCTTAAACCCTAAACCCTGAACCCTGACCCTGATACCACATAATACTGAAAGTCAATCGGTCAGATCAGAAGGTCAGAGTGCCCTTCATCATCCAGTGTCGGACTCACGTCAGCAGTCAATATTTCCTACGTAATTTAATGGGCATGGGTTCCTTATTAACTACAGTAGGGACTATACTAAACTACAAGAAGGACCCCTATGTCTTCCCTGAAGACTCCCTTCATTGTCATAAGGCTAATGTTGACACATGATATCCAGACAACATTAGCCGGGTTGTCCAAATTCTGGGTCCTTTGTCACGTTCCCTATATATATACATATATATTGTGGCCTCTCATGTTCAGGGACCTAAACCCTAAGGCCGCAAACCCTAAGGCCTAAACCCTAAACCCGGGTACCCCAAAAAGCCTTTGACAACCTTTCATGCGATTAATGCCAAGAAGTCCCAACCCGGAGCTCCAAAGCATGAAGGATTTAGGGTGCAGGGCTTGAGGTTGGAACCAGGCAGACGTGATGTAACGCCCTAAATAACCCTAAACCCAGAAAACCCCACGGCTTCCTCTCTTCCAGCGGGACACCACCCCACCACTCCTGGTACCTCAGCACGACGGTGCATGCTGAAAATCCTGCATGACCCTAAGAGCGTTCAGGGTTTACGGTGCTATAGCATACTAAGGTCATGCAGGATTTCTGACATCAACAACATAAACTGGGTTGGCCCCTAAAACCCTTTGAAAAATATTAGTATCTAGGGTCCCTTATTAAAGCCATTAGGGGAAATATTAAATATCCCAGGGGCCTACCCAGTAAATGAGAGCTGGAGCGCTTCCGTGCTGTTCTTGGCAATGGCTCTTGGTTTGTTGGAAGTACAATAGGGCTTTAGGGTTTAGGGTTTAAGGGTTTAGGGTGCAGAAGCCTTCCCCCCCTCCGGTAAATTTGAGGGCCATCCCTTCAGGCTTTCGATGCCGTCGGTTCACCGCTTGTGCGGCTCTTGGCAGTGCGACTAACATCAACAATTGCACGTGGAAGCCTAGCATCCTAGCGATTGCCACAGGAAGCAGGCCAACTTATTTTCTCGTCTATCGTCAATGCAATGACTCACTGTTCAGCAGCCAGAACCCTAAAGCCTGAACCCTATTCCAGCTATTTATAGGCCATATGACCTGCGAGGAGGCACTGGCAGCTTGAGTGCCTAAGTTTGACCTGACATCATGCTCTTTCAGAAGTTACTACTTTGAGAGAGCCTGGAGCTAGTAATGGGTGAGGGTAGCCGTAGGGTTTGGGTTTTAGGGTTTAGGCTTTCGCGGCTATATGGATTAGAGACCTATGCCTACTCAGAATACCCTGAACCCTAGCCATACCATAGAATTAGAATGATCTCATCCCGGAGGAGACAAGCGGAAGAACTCCAGGGTCCCCTCAAGTAGCGCATAAAGGGACATGCAGCCTAATTCCCGTACACCTGTTACATAATGCTTAAGGTGGAGTGGATCTTTAATCACATTGTCCCCCATATCAATCCCTGAATTCACTCCGCAGCGCCTAAGAAAGACCACAGATTGATATGCGTTTCAGGGTTTTCCCTTCAGGGTTTAGGGGTTCAGGGTCTGACTCTCAGGCCCATTTTCACTCACCCCCCACCCAACCATAGACGACAACCACCCTCGCCAGGTTCGCCAGGGTTTCGCAGCCATCCGGGTCGGAGATTTACTGCACCGAAGCTGATAAACCCTACACTGAGACCCTGGAGCTACTGATGGGTTGGGGACCCTACTTCGCATGAGCAACCGTAAGGTTCTAGTGGCCTGTCAAGGGGATATTATAAAATAATACCTAACTGCAGGGTCCCTTAAGTAGGCTTCAGAGTCCTTGACCCAAAAGCCTGCACCAATATAAAACAAAGGCCAAGGTGCACCAAGTCCCACGGGAGCTGATTGATGATCCTGGTTCAGGGTTTGGGGTTGCCAGGTAAGGTTGCGAATTCGGGAGACCTAAATAATCGCAATGTGGTATGGAAATATGTTCTATCACAGTTGTTCTTAGGAAATACCATAGTTGGTAATTTGGTAAGCATTCATTCTTCTACCTTAGAGCTGGCGGATTCGAGCTTTGAGGTCTAGCCAGCCCTGAAACAAAAAATATTCGAGACTCAAAGCCCTAAGAGCGTTAAACCCTGAACCCTAAACCCTGTGGCTTCCATCTATTGGGGCGAAAAGCACGATGCAGCAGGCCATGGCAGACTGGTGTGTGTCTTTTGCGGGGGGTCATCACTTAAACCGTTTCAGGGTTCCCCAGCAAAGGGCCCCTGGGGACCCTGAAAAATATGTGGGGTTGAGAAACACCCATTGAAGTGCGATGCGCGGACAGAGAGAGTCCAGGAAAAGCGTGCGCAGGCAGGCTTTCTTGAAATTGAAGGTCGAGCTTTGGAGTCCCTATAACAATACATAGTCCCCCTTAAGTAAAGATAGAATATGGGGTACATGGGGATCTTATTATAATATACCCACAGCCATATTCTATCTGCTGAAGGAGGACTATAAAACTGTGGTGATGTCAAAGAGCTTCATTGTTGTTAGTATATTGCGTGTACGTAGTACATAAATTGGGTTCCTTCTTATCGAAACTCAGTTCCTTCACAGCAACCCAGTAAAGGGACCCTGGAGTTCGGACCGGTAGAGGGAGACACTAAGCCCTAAACTGGGTTGCTGTTCAAGAACTCAGATTGAATTACCATAATGGGTGTGTGTATATAAATAGCAATATAAATAGCACTGAATATGGTTTCCCCAATCTAGTAACTTACATCAAGTTCCTCGACAGTATTCCAGTAAACATTGGACCTCGGGGCCTCCACTGTGAGGCCTTGTTTCACAGTTGGGTAGCTAGGAACTATGTCAATGTAGTCCTGTTAGGGTTTGGGGGTTTCCAAAACTAGGGGTACCATTTTGGGGCCCCAATAACAAGTATCATAGTGCTTGGGGGTCTAGATTGGCGTCTCCCCTCCTATTTGGGGAAACTCTTGTTTAGAGCTTTGGGGTGGAACCCCTTAATGCCCCTATATGAACTACTGGGCTATGACTATCATTCTTTCCCTGAACAAGCTAAGAACCTTGAGGACTTGAGGACGCCTTTGCTTTGGACATCTATCCGCAAACCCTAAACTTAAACCCTAAACCCGTGAACCCTTCACCTCAAAACATGGCAATCCTTCATAACCCGAAAGCCCCAGACCAGTAACCCAAACCCTAAAGCCCTCCTGGGTTAAGGGTTTAGGGTTAGACCGAACAGCCCTGGAATCAAAGACCCTTAACACTGAAACCTCAATCCTAGACACGACGTACAGTAACCTGAGACAACCGGAGACCACGCCAGCCAAGTTGCACCGACAGATCCTCTGTAGAGACATAGCCTGACTAACTGGTTCAGATTCCAAGGGGAGTTTGTAAACACTGGGATAAAAATCAATCCTATACCCCCTATAAACCCCCAACCCCAAACCCTAAACCTTTGCAGGATCACGTTAGGATCTCTGGGACGTAGCTCTCGGAGTCTGAGGCTGGGGGGCGCCTGTGTTGAAGACTTCTTCGAGGGCTGGGTGGAAGGGTATATCTCAAAAATTGGGGGGCTTAGGGCTTAGGGTTTGGAGTTTAGGGAAAGTGGGGGTCTAGGGTTGAGGGAAGGCGGGGTTTAGGGGGTTGCCCCAAACGTAATACCTACCACGTGGGATTTGGCCTGAATTACTGTTCTCAATATGGTAAAATATTCTGTAGGAAGAAGTATTGTGATAGGAACCGCAGAACAGTGAAAATATGGAAGTACCCATGCGATAACCCGATATGCCGACACCGCATAGTCTAGGTTTGAATTCGTTGCCTGAAGAAATCACATGCTGCATCAATCCAGCAAAACAGACATGTGAAATAGGAACGCATGTGAGTTTGGGAAAATTGCCTAGCAATTTTCAAAATGCAAAGGATGAATAACCAACTTCCCCCTTCGGATGACTTTGTTCTTATTCATGTTCTGCGCTCCAAGAGTATGACCGGATACCCCAACGCATTGGTTGAGGCCAGAGCTAACACTTACAGGCCTAAACGACTACCGCGTCCGCCGCCCGAAAAGTGACGCACGTTCTTCAACCCCCTCACGCACCCCACACGCATTGGCCGTAAGCAGGATAACTCTGCCCGCCGCCCAGCATAGTTGGCCTGCGTCCAGCACCATTCTATGCGCGTGCGAAGCAAGGGGCCGTAATGCTGCTCACAAAGGGGGGCATGCCGTCACTGCAGCGCTGATGGTCGCAGGAGGAAGCTGAGAAGAGCCACATGCTCTCAAGGCTCAGCAACAGGGAGGGCAGCGTCAGGCCCATGGCCTAGTCGCCGCAGGACAGCGCGGGCATTTGCGCGCTGAAGTGTGCGGGCGGCAATGTGGCCACCCAGCGTCCGCCAGGTGGCAGCAGCGGTGGGCCAGGCGGCACCGGGACACGCAAGTAGTCGGGCGGCAGGACAGCCGGGTATTGTGGGCAGTGATGGCAGCAAGGAACGCGGATAGAAACCTTGAACCGCATACTTCATAACACTGTCCCTAAGCCCAAAATTCTAAACCCATGAACCTCTAAACCCTCCTGCACTGCACATAAACCCAGTGTCCATTGAGGTCACGTAGGACTGAAAAGCAACCAACTAGGGGTTTGCAGGGGGTGTTTTACGCAGGGTTTAGGATTTAGGGTTGAAGGTTTTACACAATGATTGTATGACAATGCCCACGGTACGCCCTATAAATCCATGGGCTTGTACAGTACCGCCTTGCATGCTTGTGCTTGTCGAGGAGCTGGCAGCATCCAAGCGGAGCATCGTCACGCCCAAGTCGTGCAACTCCTTTGGTATTTGGCTCTGAAGCTTGGGGGCCTAGGGTTTAGGTCCCTAAACCTACACCGTGTAGTTCAGGTGCTGGAGGATCTGACCTTGAGGCATCGGGTCTACGACCTAGGGATTATGACGGGCCCTGGGTTCTTTTGTCTGGCCTCGAAGGTTGTGTGATAACATGCGTTTGATGGGAGTTTTGCGGAGTCTTACCGCCATGACATTTCTTGTGACAGGGTTGTGTGCGATTGGTACAGTGGCCATCACATTTTGCAGAAGCCTTCAACGGATTCAGAGGGTTTTACAGAGCTTCAGGGGAGCGGCCGCGATTTTGCTTAGTGTTGTCAGATTTCAAAGGTTGCCCTGCTAAGGCAGCTTGGACGTGGATAAGAGTCTGGAACGCCGGGCCCTAAATCATCAACAACCATGGAAAACGGACACGGGGTTTAGAGGGGAGTTCCATGTTTCAACCGGAATCGATGGATATCGGATACGCTAAGCCCCTAAACTCTGGACCCCTCAAGATCCACTAACAGTGGATGGGTCTAGCGTTTAGGGTTAAGATTCAGGGTCTACAGTTTTGGGATCTATAGGGCCGGGACACCCGTACACTTAAGAACCCAAGTCCCACTGCACCGAACTTCGTTGGACAAGGTCGCGTAACCCCACCTGGTGTTGTCTCAACTCCTTATGCATCGAGTCTCGGGCTCTACTCCTGAGACAAAAAAGACTCTGAACATATGCATGGTGTCGTCGCGAACACAAAAGTATGCCCATTCAAGATGCACCTAGCGGACATTGATGAACATCTTTTCTCGAGGGTGCTACCAGCATGGATTCAATTGCCCAGAAATGAATGATCCCTATGACGCTGATAAATCAATTTCCGAAGCGTACCCCAGAAACAAACAATGAATCCTAAATCCTGCTCTTCCGCACCCTAACTCCAAATCTTCTGAAACCACCTGGCACCACAACCCACCAACAAAGCCCTAAACCCTATACCACCTAATGTCTTCCTTTCGTATGTGTATATATATATACATATGTATATCGCCAGCCCCCAGTCCATGTTCTATTCGATTTTCCTCTTTCCATTTCGTGTCTCATCTTCTTTGGTAAATCCTGACTCCTACAACACAACCCTATAATATATATATATATATATACATGTCTCCATACACATCCCGTTTGAGGCACCAAAGGCTTGCACATGCCCTAATCAACATACTCAATTCCCTGAACCTGAACTGCTTGGAGGGCGTGGGGGCTGGGTAAGTAGGTTATGGTTCGGAGTTTAGGGTTGAAGGTTTAGGTGTAGGGTTTAGGGGGACTTGGTACTGTAAGTAAGTTCATAATGGGGATAGTCAGGGTTACTGCAGGTAGCCTAGGGGTTCATGAACGAAGCTGCTCTAATACTGGAGGTCTCTGAACCCTGAGCAATATGGTGGTTTTCATTCTCTTCTCCATTATTAACCTACTTAGCCTAACTAATATGGGAGTTTCCGCTTTGCATTATCGACCTGCTTAGTGTCTTGGAATTAATCCGACAAGCCCTAGACCCCAAAATTTCTAAACCCTAAATCCTAAACCCTAAATCCTAAACCCTACACCCTAAACCCTGAACCCTAAACCTTAAATCCTATACCCTAAAGCCTAAACCTTGATGATAACTCCCTGAGGAGCTGTGAGGTGCTTCGCCAGGATGTCGCGCCTCAGCTTTCATTTTGAAGGGTTTGGGGTTGTAGGGTTTTGGGGTTGAGGGTTTGGGTTTAGGGGTGTAGGGTTTTGGGGTTTAGGGTTTAGGGCTTAGGGGGTAGGTTGGGGCTAGGGCAGCTGGGCTTCTGGGTCTACAGGGGATACTCGGAACCCTGCACGTCGCTAAGTACCCTTCACTTTAAGGATTTGGTAGTTTCCCGAAATAGGGAGACCCCAATGTAGACGCTCATATACTGTAGTCCTTGTTATAGGGACTCGCAGAAAAGTACCCCTAAGTTTGGGGAAGCCCCATTTAGGGTTTGGGGGATAGTAGCCCTGACGTATTAGGGGCTAGGATGTAGGGTTTAGGTTGACGGTCCAGGGTTTATGGTTTAATGCGTAGGGGCTAGGGCTTGCATCCCATTACCCTTACTCAGGCGTTCATAATCCTACTATGCAGGTCCCCAGCTACCAACCTACCAACCTGATTCGGGTTTAGGGTTTAGGTTTGACTCTATGCTTTTGCATTTTCCAGGGTTCAAAAATCTACTTACCAAGTCTCCCTGATGCCCCAGATGAACCCGGAACCGCACACCCTCAGATCGGAGCGCTGATAACCAAGTATGCATCTAGAGAGCTGGAGCTATTCCAGGAGTCACAAATCTTAGGACACTCAACGGCAGAAAAAGGGTTCATGCATATGCTAGAGAGGGAAACCCCCGAACCCCCCCGAACCCCTACACCCTAAACCCAAACCCCCAACCCCAACACTCCGCAAGAGAAGCCTTGAAGAAAACAACTTCAATGCCGAGGGGCGTGGGCTGCAGCGCAGTGTTCCAGTCTGGGAGGCCCTCGGGGTTAGGTGGGGTTCAGGGTTAAGCACACAGCTATTTCCTTTCGGGGTAAAAATGACCTTCTCGCACACACTGTACCACACCCATGCAAGGATTGCAAAGGGGTAACATTGGCAATCAGTCAGGCCTCTACATTGCATGTCCCCTGCTTGTTCAGGGCTCAAGCTGTCGTAGGCTTTCTTGCAGTTGGTTCCTAGGAAATGAGGCTGATCCAGCCTCAGGGCGGAACCCTCTAAACAAACCCCTCTACTCCCCCTCCCCTCCCTGGCAACCCCTGATTGGCGGCCCAGTCAAGCCCCACCCAAAGACTTCCACGGCCTGACGGTTTCGGAGTAACATTTGTTGGACCTTTTACCCACCCGACGCCCCCCCCATTGCCCACTCACATTAACCTCCCAATGCCAGATGTGGTCGGTGGTCTGCGAGGAATTTCTATGCATCACAAAAGCCGGAGCGAGATGTGGGATAGCGTTTACAATGACTCTTTAGCACTGAACTTCCCGCCTTGAAGTCGCACTTCGAGCAGTCGCCAGGCGGATCACCTCATTTTTGTTGGAAGCTCACGACTTGGTGCGAGGCATGTCTCCGAGAAGCAGTTAAGAGGTTTAGGGATTAGGATTTAGCATCCTCATCGACCTGAATGGTTTGGAAATTTGTACGTTCAAACATGATATATTGCACACACCCAGACAAATCATGGAGGCAACTTCAAGCATCATGGCTCGTAAACCCTCAACCCAAAACCACTGGAAACCAAAACCCCAAACTCAAAACCCCCAGCCCCTCAACACTTCAAGGCCTTGGAAACCCCAAACCCTCGAACCCAAAAGGCCGCAGACATAAATCTCTATATCCTCTTTTCTCGACCCTCAGCCCTAAACCCTAATCCCTAAAACCCTATACCCTAAACCCCCAAACACCTAAACCCCAAACGGTGTCGTCCAGCTGGGCCACTCTGCGGGCACGTGAAGCTGGGCTCCTGTGAGCGAGCTTAGCGGCTTCTAGGGGCCCTTTCCTTAAAGGAGGCTAGATTTAGGATCTAGGGCTTGGGTTTCAGGATTTGAGATTTAGGGCTTATGGTTTGGGGTTTAGGGTTCAGGATTTAGGGTCCAGGGTTTAGGATTTACGTTTTGGATCTACGGGTTCTATGGAGATCGATTGAGGTAGATAATGATATGTCACTGTTAGGGAAAAACACAGGCCCACGCCCTCGACTTGGTTGACAGCTTTAGAGGCTGCGGTTTTGCAGTCCAAGCTTAGGAGTTACGGTCTGGGCTTACAGCTACAGGAGGTTAAGGGCTTGAGGGTTCAGTGCTTCTGGATGGACGTTAAGTTTGCGGCTTTGGGTCTTTGGGCTTTGCGTGGTGGATTTTTGGAACTCCAGATTTGGGGCTCAGGGTTTGCGACATGAGGGCTTGAAGCCAAGGTCGAGGCTACTGAATAAAGGAAAAGCTCTGGCGCACTGGAGGTGTCATAGTCATTAGTTATATATATATATAGAGGAGCATATATAGGGATTGAATAGGGTTATTTAGGTTCATATAGAGTAATATAGGGGATGTTACCCCAACAATGGAGAATCAAATGGAAAAGAAGATGGACGCTTCGATGGACACTAAAGTAATGCAGGGATTTGATTTCACGCATACCTGTCTGAACTCAAAGATTGTGAGCCGTCAGCACTTCGGGTTTCTTAGCACGACTCTACCTGCCACACTACCATCACCATGAGCGCCAGTCCAACAACAACAACAACAACAACAAGAAGAAGAACAAGTCGCACTACCACCTCCGCTAGCACCAGCTCCAGCACCACCAAGAGCACCACCACCAACCAAAAGGCCTACACATCATGCTCCAAGCCATAATCGCTGAAGGTAACCCTGAACCTCCAAACCATGGCAAACCATAAACCATTAGTCCCTGATCCCTACACCCTAAACCCGTTTCCCTAAACCCTACACCCTGAATCCAAGGCCGACAGCTCCCAAGCGCCTCAACCGGGCAGTTGCCGATGATGTTCCCGTCGATCTCCTATTGTCAAGGCTAGAATGGGCAGTGGTGCACATTTCGGGGCTCAGTGGTTGGGCTTGAGGGTTTGGGGTCTGGTGCGTTTAAGGGTTCAGCGGTTCAGCAGGATCTGGATGGCTAAGCTAGGTGTCAGTATGATGATTAACCTTCTTTCGTCTGCTCTTCATAGTACCACAATAACGCTTTGGTCAAAACGAACTGCATCTCCTTACGCTTTCCAAACTCTATTCAACACTATGACGGAGATGATTGTGCGGGGTTTCTGTGAAGGCTTGCCGTTGGAGCTTAAACGAAGGTTCTGACATGAAACCAATTATTTGCTACATACCAATATTGTGTATAGGGCCACTATGGAGGCACCAGGGGATGATGACAGCCGTGCTTCTCAAGGATTGCGCAAGCACTAGTTTGACTAGTCTTCACAAAAAATCTAAACCCAAAAGCCGAAGTGTCTGTGTGTGTGTGCCAAAACCCCAAGCCCTGAAAGCAACTTTGATCAACTTTGCAAGGCCCTACACCCGAAACCCTAAACCCTAAGCCCTAAACCCTAAACCCTAAACCCTAAGCCCTAAAACCCTAAAACCCTAAAGCCCTAAACCCTAAAACCCTGAAAGCCTATCCACATTTTTCTGGACCTCTCACATGTCGATCCTGGCGGTTGTGGAAGAGCTCAGGGCCCTTCCAGCCATCCTTCCAGAGCAGAGCTTGGACTATCTAGCGGTAAAAGGGGGTATGTTGGGGTTATATAGGGTTTATATATGGATTATATAGGGTTTTTAGTGGTATATTGGGGTTATCTAGGATTATATATGGATTTTATAGGGTTTATATCTGGGTTATGTAGGGTTTAGGGTTTTGGGTTTGGGTTTTAGGGTTTAGCGTACAAGAGGTTCTGTTCTCAGGGTAGCGGTCTTCGGGCTTTAGGATTTAAGTTGTTCGGGCCTTTAAGACTCTGGGAATTCGGGTTGCCCTAGAAGGGGTTCTGTTCTAAGGGTAAGGGTTCTAGGGTTTTAGGATTTGAGGATTTTATGTTGATAAGGCTAGGTCTCGACAAAAAGGAGTATGGAGATATATCGGGCTAAAGAGAGCTTGGCAAGCAGGGGCCTTTAGAGAGGTTATAGGGACTTATGTACATTTTTTGCGAGATGCATAAGGCATACAGGGTCTAGGAGAAAGCAGACTCAAGCGGAAACGAGAAACCCTAAACCCTAAATTTGAATTTGGTCGC
>CAJNIZ010006133.1:0-12591 GCA_905231905.1 Symbiodinium pilosum
TTGAGGGTTTAGGGATTAGGGTTTAGGGTTTAGGATAGAGTTCCCCTTAAGTAGATAGAATATGGCTTTGGGTATGTTATAATAAGATCCCCATATACCCCACATTCTATCTAATTAACGCCAACGCGGATTATACGTTCAAACCGTCGTGTAGGGGCTCTCAGGACATTCGGAATGTAAAGGGATATGGAGGATAAGGGCCTACACTAGGTGGTGGGGTTTAGCGGTTTAGCTTATACTCAGAGCAACCAATCCAATGTACCTGCTATTGAAAGGTGTTGCGTATTTGCGTACTTGGGATTTGGTTTGACTACTGGTGGTTCGTAGGGAATAAAGGAAATTAATCCCTATATAATTAATCCCGCTATTTGAAAAACTCCCTTATTCCCGACTAACCCCAGTAAGTTGGGCATCTTTACTGGTTTAAGAAGTTTCGTTAACTCGAGGTAGGGGATTTCCCTTTTTGATGAGGGGTGACTATACCCAAATGCAAGATCAAATGGAAACTGGGGTCATGGGGGGGTTAGGGCTTACAAGGTTCAGTAATGTGGCTTCAATTACGTATTAGAATCGGGTTTGCGAAGACAAGTCACAGAAGGGAAGGGTAGAATCTAAGGCCGGAACCGCTGCTTACATGGGCCCTCCTTAAGACCCTGGAAGTTGGATGAAACCCCTGAACCCTATGCGCGCTTAAACCTTAAACCGGATGGGTACAAATTGGTTAGGGCTTGTGATTCGTTGGGGTTTGTTTAAGGTTTAAGGTTCTGAGGCATTTTAGGCCAGTCGCAAGGCTCTCTTTCTATCTTTTTCTAGATAGTGTACAAGGTGTTCTTCATGTGTCCGTCCACAAACAATACTTCAGCACCCAACTCTTTTGCTGAGGGTATAGGCATCACGTTGACGTACTCGAATTCACAGTTGCGCTGCTTAAAATAGGCCACGGGAAAAACTTAACAGTCCAGTTTCCAATGTTGCCCTTTTGGTATATATGGGGTTTTCCCAAACCAAGGGTACGGGGTTCCTATAATAATGATTGTAGTAGTTTGGGGTCTACATTGGGGTCCCCCCATTTAGGGGAAGTACCTTAATTATTGGCTGTCATACTCTCCCCGAACCTTCGGGAATTGTCAGGTGGGAGCCCGAAGCCTCAAGATTAGGACCCTTTAGCATCTTTTAGCTATCACATGAGCTATAGTCTAAACGCCTTAAATGAGTTTATGTAGCAAAAATATAGGGCACTACTATAGGGATTATGTAGGGGGTAGGGGGATATCTGGACCCTAAACCCCAAACCCAAATCCTAATTTTGGGGCCTGGGAGACCGAAGCCAGTCCAGTTACAAGTCCAAACAGCTCACCATTGAATGTTGCCCTAGATAGGGGACTCCAATATAAATCCACACTAGCATCATGCTTCTTATTGATGCGGGCAGTGAATTTACCTACTCTTGGGGCCTAGGCGGGGCTGAGCACGGAAAAAGCCCTCAAACCACTAAACATGCGAGAAAACATATGGTACTTTCCCCAAATAAGGGGACCCCAATATAGAACCCAAAATATTACGATCCTTATTATGGGGATCCGCAAAATGGTACCTTTAATTTTGGGAAACCCTAACCCCTATATATGTATATATACCAGTTTCCATTTAATTTTCCATTTTCCATTCCATTTGATTCTCCATTATAGTAGGCCTGAACCCTAAACCCTAACCCCTAAACCTCAACTCTAAACCCTAAATAGTAGTTTCCATTTTCTTTTCCATTATCCCTATATAACTCCAGTATTACCCCAATAGTCTATCTACTTAAGGGGGACCCCATATTCAACCCTGAGCACCCAGCCAGGGCTTAGGGTTTAGGGTTTAGGGCTTCAGACTACAACAAATTGCAAGGCCTCTCGTCCAGCTCCCTCGCCAAAGTCTCCAGAAAAGCCTGCACAACGCTTGAATAGTGATGAGGAACTGTTTGAAATCAGGAATTATCCGAATCTCTGCATGCATCGCACAGGCGAGGTCCGTTTTCTGCACGCAAAGCAAGCGTAAGCTCTCATTGCGTTGTCATCGGGAACAGGTCCGCACTATCACTGTTTGTGGAAACTGAAACATATGGAGCCTTAACTGGGCAGTTGGCAACAACGAAGTGGTCTGTATGGATCAAAGGAGCGGAAGTGTGAAAACAAGCACCCACTTCTAGCTTGGTGATGACGCGGAGCGTTTCGCGGCTGATCCACCATGTTCCAGAGCACTTTTGGTGGACCTGGGGCTCCGGCTCTGCAAGTTAAACAGATTCGACTCAGGAACAGTTGGGGAGTGTTGACCCTTTGATGACCTCGCGCCACATCGCGTACCAGCTGCACGCGCCCCGAGCCACAAGAATGATCGCAGCCCCGACACTGTTCATCTCTGGTCGCTTTTGTTTCTGCTGTCATTGGTGCTCCATCCCACGACCAATGTACACGCCAGCTCCAAGCCCTCCAGCAGAGCCCAGACCCCCGCCGACAATGACCGGTTTCAGAGCTGCACCTCCTACTGCGGTCCCTGCACCTCCGACTGCAGTTCCGGCTGAACCTACAGATGTTCCAGCTTCCAACTGTGCCGACGGCTGTTCCTGCGCTTCTGGAACGTAAGGCTGCAACAAACAGGCCGAGACGAACAACAAGCGGTCTAAGACGAATGGCCACCTCCACACTCTGGTAGATATCGGGTTTAGGGTTTAGGGTGCGATGGAGTGATGTGAAGTCTTGCTTCGCTGGGTTGATATACTCACGATTGTTTGGCAGAAGTTCGCATAGCACCAAGTGCATCTATAATGAACAATAGCTTCTAGTTGGGTCTGTTGCAGTGTGTTCCTGACCGTTACTGCTTGCAGTTTTTCTTTCTTTTTTTATCACGCTTTCATGTGTTTTGTGACATTGATGCAGTTTTACACAACAAAGCTTTTAATTTACGTTAGATCGTATAGGCTCCTGTGTATACAAAGTGGCAGACCGCACCAGTCTCGATCGACCATGGCATTGGGCAGGAAAGGCTCAAATCGGCCCCACGCTAGTGTCGTAGCTGTTGCGGATAGTATGTCTGGCCGACGGAAATCAGGCACACTCACGTTTGGGAGCGTTCATCCTCTGATTTGGTGTGCGGCGACATGGCCGGACAGCGCTTAATACTTTAGATAAAGTGTCTTAGTCTTAAGTGCTGGATGAATCAGATCTGTCTAGCTATCCTCGTCCTCGCGGTGCCACATGACACATCAACAAACCCTAGGGAACCCAATAACCCAATGTAGGCAATATCTATAGGCTTTAGGGCCCAATGTAGGTATTATTTGTATACTTGGATCCCCAGGGAAATGAAGAATCTGTTCCACTCGTGGCGAAAACGTCGAACCGCAAACCTCACCTCGTCCACCTGCGTTGTCGACGCCTGTGCGCGTCACCGAGGAAACTGATGTAATCATAGTTATTGAACCGGCTTACTTGAGATTGCCTCTTGGAGTGTTGTTCACACAGACAACTCCGCACAGTGCACTGGCCATTAACAAAATCTGGGTTCCCTGTCTGGCGACGACGATGGCTTACGATTCAAGTTGTGGACGTGCCTGCAACCTCCAACCTTGTACCCTACGATGCCACTGTGAACATGTCTGTACACCGACTAGCGCATAGACGTTGACCCCTAAGACCTTCAATGTAATTCCTTTCTTTGGGCCTCATGTGGGTTTGAAGTACGATTCGCATCAAACCCCCACCACAAACATGCTAAATTGGAGGGGTCTTTGTCGGTAACTACAGCACGTGAACCATAAACCCCAAAACAAAGCTTCAAGGCCTCCAGCGGCTCACTCGCCGCCTGCCAGAAGTTGGTTATCTTAGAAAAGGGACCCGGTCCCTTGATTCGTTCTTGCAATAAGGATCAAAATATCAAGATCCCAATACCAGTGTCATTGGCATAAGGACCTAGATGTTAGGGTCCAGATGCTCATGTCTCTAAAACAAGTGGGGTTATCAATCTGGGGCTCCACATCACACGTTCCAAAAGCTCTATTTCTTGACTTCAAGAGGCCGTGCACATCAATCAATCGAAAATCTTGAACACTTCTTGAAGCCTTGTAGAACTTGGCAAGGATGACTGGGCCTGTAAGCCCCCTTAGCTGGACATATCTGGGCTATTGCAGCTGCAGGTCGGCCTTCTAAGCCGGTTACGGGCTTGTTTTAGGCGGACTAGGAAGCATTTAAACCTTAGCATTTAAATGTTGAGTTAGGGGTTTCCATTGTAAACAAGTTAAATGCCTATAGTTAAATGCTTCCTAGGGTTCCTACTTGTTAAGTCCCACAAAACTCTAGACAGGCTTTACTGCTTTCTTGCAATCATGGGCCACGTTGCGGAAGGCTGGGACGTACATACAGGTCGTGAATTTATGAGGAGTACAACGGCAACACTTCCACAGAAGGAATGCTGTACAGCAAGGCTTGCTGAAAGGTTCAGGAGGAGCAGCAATTACATAATACGGCGCAAAACAGCCCTACAGCTCCATACAACCCACCTATGTGCGAGCATATAGGTACATATTATCTAACCAACTTCTTATGAATACTGCAAAGGAAATTTTGGTTGCCCCACATGTACCCCCAAAGAAAGAATCTCCTGTTATAGGAACCGTTATAACTGCAGGGTCATTCAGAATAATTTCAATTCCCGATTTTTGTGCTATTACCTATTTGAAGCACAATTTAGGGTGATGTCGGGTAATAACTGGATGAAAACACCTAAGTCTTTGGTAGCTTAACAAGAACTTTGGGCCTATACCCCTAGACCCCTAAACTCTAAACCCCTAGACCCCTAAACCCCTAAAAACCTACACCCCTGCACCCCCAACCCCTAAACCCAGTTTGCGCGCAGCCTCGGCTTGGGGAGTCCATTTCTTTGGCGGCCGGCCTCAGGACTTGGGCTGTAGGGGCTGAAGAAGATGATGAACAGGGTTTGGGGTTTAGGGTTTGGGGTTTAGGGTTTAGGGTTTGGGGTTTAGGTTTAGGGTTTAGGGTTTGCGGTTTAGGGTTTAGGGTGTATGGATTAAGGTGTAGGGGGTTCGGGTGAAGGGGTTTAGGGCCTGGGGCTTTACGGCAAGGTTTTGTGGTATACTGTACTATACTTAGTTGTGTAAGGGTTACGGGCAGAAAGAGGCAAATGTACAGGCTTCCATGCTACGTGGTTTAGGGTTACTCTTCGACACCAAGACTCTGCGAAAAGCAGAACTTCAGTTGGGTACTGCCCCCACCGAGCAAGAGTTTATAATAGGGATAAGATTAAGGGCTATATAAAAAATATATATATATATATTCTCCAAGTGTTACTGAATGGTTCCAGTACCCAAAACTTCATATGTCGTACCCCTTAGAAGCACGGGATCTGCGGAATGAAAAACAAAAGCTGAGCCATGCAGCTACTTCTGATGGTCAGGGTCTTCACCAAAAGCCCTAAATTCTAAACCCTGAACCCTAAACCCCATACAGGGTGTGAGGCTCAGGTTTGCAGCTGGGGGGCTTGGTGTGTAAGAGCGTAGGGTCGCCGGCATATGACCGGAAGCAAAGCAGCACTTGAAGCTGTAGCTTCCTTGCGGCCTCCCTCGACGAGAAGTATGTGTGTGTATATATATATATATTTTTAGGGTTTAGGGTTCAGGGTTTAGGACAAGTGTTTTCTAATGAAAAGTATGATTGTTTTGGGGGTTACCATATAGGTATATATATATATAGTTTGAGGTTAGGGCTTCGACCCTAAACATTGAACTTTAAATCCTGAACCTTTAAAAGCTTTGGGGCTTGTTTGTTTTGAGTTGGCCCTAGACTTCTTGGCCGTCCTTGAATTGTAATGCCCTGCGGAACTGCCAGACTTTCATTCCTTGCTCTGCAACAACCCTAAACCTTAACACCCTGCCAAAAAACACGCAGGATCCTGCGGAAAGAGTCAGAACCTAACCTGTACAGATGTATACACTGCCTGCGTACTGAGGCCTTGGATTCCGAAAATTGAAATCTGATGTTCCTCAAAAAGTCCTCCCGGACGCTTATGACGCATGTATGGACCTGGCGATACCGATAAACGCCTCCGGATACAAACCTCCATAAGGGAGGTTGCCTAAAGTACTGCTTCCAGAAAGAGAGGAAACGGCACTAAAGACCATACTTCAAGTTCTAGGAACCCAAATGAGGAAAGCGTAACAAATCGGCCCACCACATCGCCAGACCCTAAACCTTAGGCCAAGCTCAACACTGTATGTAAACGCGCAACTTCCCTAAGCCCTAAACCCTAAACTGAATCCTACAGCTCCCCAAAGCCTTGCATAATCCTTGAACTCCAACCCCTGCATAAATCTGAAAATCGTATTCCCCGGGGTCCCTCCTGTGTAGGGACCTTTCAAACAACCCTCCTATAAACGTTACAAAACCCTATACAATGATTTAGGCTCATACATCCTAAACCGTCCCTTACCCACGCCCTCCCCCATATAAACCCTAAACCCTACCTTATATGTCCCGGTATTACCCCTCATGTACCCTACACCCTAGGCGCATCGTTTTGACCACCCCGGAGATGAGGCCCAATCTCGGTTCGATGGAATGCCAAAGCCAGAAGAGAACACAGGCCAACAGCGCCCAAGCGCCTGACTAGCTAACGTGGGTTTTGTGTTTAGGATTTGTAGGGTTTAGTGTTTAGGGCTTGAGGCTTAAAATCTAGAACTTCGGGTTTAGGGCTAGGGTGAGGGGTCCGGGCTACGGATGAACTTGCCGGTTGTGAGTAGTCAGGGAGCAAGGAAGAAAAAGGAAGCTACATTACTATCGGGAATTGGGGAGGGCTCCAACTATCCCTCCAGTCCCCACTGACAAACCAGTAAGTTCAGGTTCAGGGCAATTCTGGGAGAGGAGTCCAGCTTGCGGACTGCAAATAAGCCCTAGGGTACGTTGGGGTAAGTAAGGCGTACAGAAGCGGCACATGAAACTTATCAAAATCTGTGTCTTAGGAGCCCCAAACCCTAAACCCCAAAACCCTACCTTCCAAGCAGAAGCAATATGGCTGAGAAACTCCCGCGTGAGTTTTATGCTTGAAAGGATTACATGAGTTTAGGATCCTCCAGGAGCCACATAGAAGGTTTAGGGTTAAGTGTTAAGGGTTTAGAAACTTTAATGGGACTCCCGAGGATCTCGATAAACACTCCCTAAAGTCCCTTATTGTTTCCTCATGCACGTCTCCCATAGGCTTCAATCTATATCCCTATATGCCCCTATACTCCATTTTACCTCTGTCACCCTTAAAAGCAACCCTGAAACCCAGTCTCACATGGGCCATAGTCTAAACTCCTAGCATCCCCATTAATTATCACCTCTATAGTAGTCCCCTGTATCATCCCTTACAGCCCATAGCTGCCATCGCATTGCCGTAAAGCCAGGAGCTTGGGGGCGGCCATATGCTGACCCCTAACACGCCATGCCGTTCAGCCACTCCATTTTCCCATGGCGTCTCTTGATCAATGAACATGAGTATGCTATGTCGTGCAGACCCCTACTTGGAGGGTCAAGGGGACTTAGTAAGTAGGTTAATAACCCCTATAACCCATATAGTAACCCTAATAATCCCCGTTATTACCCTACTTACTAAGTCCCCCTGACCCTCCAAGTAACCCCTCTACCCTAAGCTTTGTCTAGAGATTGGGGATCATGGATCCTGGTGGCCAAAACACTTGAACTTCAAGATGTAGATAAGCCTCCAAAACACTTAAATCTAGCCGAAAAGGCCATTATTCTACATACTCTTGAGGCTCTGGTACCCTGAGCCCGAAACCCGCAAGGACACCTTTTCAGAAACCCGAAACCCTAAATCCTATACATCCCCGAAATCCCCCCTCTCAAGGTACCTTGAATCGCAGCTTCCGAAAAGCATCCTAAAGGACTCACGAATTCCAGGGGAATTCCCAAAATTAGGGGTACCTTTCAAGGGGCTTATAGGGGATATATAGGGAACATATGGGTACCCAAAACTAGGGTCCATTTTTGGGAGCCTGGGGAGAAGTTCGGGGCATACCAGCGACCAGTACTGAGCGCAGCCAGCTACTCCTTGAAGAAGGCGGAGGGGGACCTCTTTATGCCCTCGGCAAAGGGCCGGCTCGGCCAGTAAATACTTTGCTTTCATGCGCTTGGGCTCAGGCAGGCTAATGACCTTCCGATCGAAGTCCATGTACAGGCCCCAAAGAAGTTGGCATCCCGATGGTCCCCCCTCTTCGGCCATCTTCTCAACGTTTACCCCTTCTGGGCCCCAAATGGCCACCATGGTTTTATCGAGGCAGGCGAGCGAGTGGAAGACCCGATTTCCCACCATGGGCCCCCAATGCATGGAAATCCCCACGCTACGCAACCACCTACGCTACAAGGGCTAAACCCTAAACCCTAAACCCCTAAGCTGTAAACCCTAAGCCACATACTAGACCGGAAGCCGTAAAGCCCAAAACCCGGCTGCCCCAAGCCGTGCGGAGCCGCAGCACAGGCTTGCTTGGGAAACCCTAACCCCTAAACCCTATATCCCCCTGTACAACCCCTATATCATTCAATGTTTTTGTCTCAAAATCATGGGCCCCTTTTCTTTATTGATTATATTACAGCACTTAATATGTAGGGGTACCCAACGTAGACCCCAAATACTCTAATCCTCCTTCTAGGACCCCCCCTACAGAAACATTCCCAATTTGGGAAGCCCCATCTCTGAATCACTAAGCCCGAAATTCCCCAAACCCTCCAAACCCTAACCCCCCAACCTTTCCACACCCTAACCTAAACCCGAAACCCTTGTCCAAACCCTCGGAGGAAACAAAAAAGACGCGTTGAAGGCCCAAAGTGCCTGCGAACCTCAACCAAGGCCCCGACGCCCAAAGGTCAAAAGTGGCAGCCCCAGGCCTATCTCGTTTATGGTTTAAGGTTTAGGGTTTAGAGGTTTAGGGTTTAGGGACTTAGGGTTTAGGGTTTAGGGATTTAGGGTTTAGGGTTTAGGGTTTCAGCTCATGTAAATCCATAGAAGGTCTAGGGACAAGTTGGGGCTGCATAGGGTTTATAGGGTGTAGATACATTGGGGCTGCAGAGGGTTTAGGGTTTAGGGATAAATTGGGCACATATCGGTGTTGGGATTAGGGTCTAAGACTATATCGGGTTTAGGGTTTTGGATTTAGGGCTTAGGGTTTCGGATTTAAGGAAATAGAGGGATTGGATAAAGGATTTTGGGATATTAGCCCGCCAATACAGAATCAGATGAAAAAGAAACTGGAGAATGAAATTGAAAGGGTCAGGTAACTTACCTCTGGTTAGCAGAGCATGAAGGATTGGAAAAGTAAATGGGAACTGCCGGATTACTGGGATTCAATTTAGGACTACTATCAGGGTCCTTTCCTTTACTCCTTGCCAACCAGAGGTAACTTAAAGGGTTAGGCTCTAGACTCCTTGACCCGGGCGTTTCTAGGGCTCCTTTAGATGTAGGGATACCGAAAACCTATACGACCAGATATCTTGGGGAATGATTGTATCCTAGTATACTCCAGCAAGGACCCTTATGAACACTATCATGCAGGGCTTCAGGATTTCGCGGGGCGGGCTTGGTCAGCTTGCTTCAGAAGAGCGCGTCAAGGTTTTAGAGCTTGGGTTTTGGGTGCAGGGTTTCGCGGTTGGGGAGGTTTTGGTTGTAGGATTTTGGGCGGATGGCCTGAACCCTGAATCCCAAACCCGCTGATGGGTAGGATTTAGGGTGGGGCGGGGTGGTTCCCTAAACCCTAAAATCTAAACCCTCAACCCGAACTAAACCCTAAACCCGAGGCTTGGAGCTGAATGCAAAGCTCAGCTATGCGGCTCGGGTTCAGCGGCGGGGCACAGGCATACCCTCAGAAAAGGGATTCTCTAGAAATTTACGGATGACGCATGGGGAATACAAAGGAATTGTGAGGTTCTACAGGATATTATAAGGTTCTATGGGATTGTATAGGAGTTGCCCTCCCCCGAACTGACATGGAATCTCAAAGGGGATTACATAGGCTACTGTCCCTTTAAAAGCAGGCTACACGAGCTATAGTCTAGACTACTAGTATCCCTGTTAATAAGCCCTATAATAGGAACCCTATACAATCCCTTCTACAACTCCTTTAAGGGGTTTAGACCCTAAACTCTAAACCCTAATCCCCAATATAACCCCCTATAAGGAGTTTAGACTATAGCTCACATGAGGCTCCAAGTCCGTAGGACACAGGCGTTGGGCTTGCGCTTTGGCAGACGTGTTTAAGACCAGGTCAGATTTTTCGCGACCCAAACCCTAAACCCCCAAAAAAGCCCAAGCCTAAAGCACCAAAAATAAAACCTACGCCCTAAACCCTAAACCCAAAAATTCAGCCTACACCCTAAAATCAAGCCTAGACCTAAACCCTGAACCCATGTTCAAGGGTTGATGAAACTTTGCTTTTGCAGGATTGTGTCGCACAAGATTACTTAGCAGCCCTTAAAGATCTAGGCACAGAACACTACTCTTACCTATCAGAGTAGCTAAAAGAGGTATAGACTATAATCTGCTTATAGCTTGGGCTTTTCCTTATCTACGCCCCTCCCATATAACCATAACCCCACCCTCAACCCTAAGGCTTGAAGCAATCCAAAAGTCTGGAAATTAGCCTTCGCTACCTTCAATCATGGCGTAAACACATTTCTCGCTCCCCGCTTGCAAGCGCAGCACTGTGCGTGTTTCGCCTTGCTAGCTCAGGACAAGCAACTGAGCTGGAAAGAACAGAAAAAACATACCTTTCGCCATCCCTGCAGCACGCGACGGAGGAACCACACTTCCCGGCCCGCAATCTCTTTCAGAATGAACTTCCGTGCGTTTTCGAACTGCCTTTTGGCCTTGTCCGCTTGCTGCTTTGCCAGCTGCACGTCTTTCTTGTTAGTCCTGTCTTTCCGGTTCATGGCTGGCAGGTCTAAATCTAAAGCCTATAGTTGTCAAGCTTGCTGGCTGGTGGCCTGGCAACGGACTATGCAAATTGTTGACCCTGAACCCTCATCACGCGGTACCCTCAACCCTAAACTCCTAAACCTAAGCCCTGAACCCTAAATCCTAAATCCTAAAAATCCTAAACCCTATAGCTCTAAATCCTAAACCCTAAACCGCTAAACCCTGAGGATCGTGCGCTGAAGTACCTCAAGAAGCGTGCAGCACAAGGCCTCGGCTGGAGGCGGTTCAGGGGCTTAGGGTTTGGGTTTAGGGTTTAAGTTCCCGGCTCGTAAGTGGGATAGAAATAGAATGGAGAATCAGATGGAACAAATGGGAAATCACATGGAAAGGAAGTGGAGGGGTTTCATGGAAAGGAAGTGGAGGGGTTCTGGGGCTTCTGGTATCTTTTTTGCTATCGTATGAAAACTGCAGCTTGTATGTCCTGTATTTGGGCTTGAATACACGTAATAGAGTCTATATTCCCGAATGACTTAACTTCAGAGCTTCGGGTCTAGGATTTCAAATGCGGGGTGGCAGGGTAGAGTTTAAGGCTTTGGGGATGTCGACTTGAGCCTCAAACATATGTAGAACAACGTCGGTTTTTGGGCTATACATCAGTGTTTGGGGCCGTTGTCTTACCCCGAGATCGGGTCCGGGTAAGGATTGCGAGTTTAGGGTCTGTGGCTTCAGAAGTGAACTTTCCATGAGAGGTATGTCCCCAACGGACCCCACACAGCTGCAACATAATGCGCGAAAGCCTCCCTGAAACCTGAACCCTATAACGCCTACCTGGACCCCAAGGGGTAGAAAAAATAATGGCCCAAAACACTTAGATCTAGCGATGCTACATACTTTTGAGGCTCAGGTAAACCTCTAAAGGCCGAAATCACATAAGCCCAGGCGAGCCACTGCATTCACCAGTGCATTAGTACGGTCGCGCGGAACTTCGGCGACGGCGGGTGCACCAGCCTCCTCCCAGTAGGGTGTAGGTTTCAATGGGGTGTGATATGAAATAGAACGGTACGCGACCCGGCCAGAGGCCCCGCCGGTCACGATCTCTGTAACCCGTCGTCACCTTTGGACATTCGCGTGTCACAAGTGTCAACAGTCACAGAAGTTGGGCGTGTTGGGGTCGCCATCCTCGCAACTGGCATGGCTTCTCGAACCTCGTGTCCGCCGTGTCCGTGCCGTGTCTTTGTGTCGTTTCTCGTGTCGCGTTATCTTTGTGTCGCATCCTGGTGGCTTCATGTGTCGTGTCTTGGTCTTCGTGTAGTGCCCTTGTGGGTTTCCTCGTGTCGTGTTATATTGGGGTTATATTAGAGTTAATGTTGGACCCGCTTTAACATGCCCGCCCCCCCGCTGCCCCCCAAACAATTTTTGGATCCTGAATTAAAATTGTTTGAGGGGGGCCCGGGAGCCCAGGTAAATCCTAATGGTGATAATATTAGCATTAATATTAGTATTAGTATAGTATCAGTATTAGTAAAGTATTAGTATTAGTATTAGTATTAGTATTAGTATTAGTATTAGTATTAGTAGTAGTAGTAGTAGTACTAGTAGTAGTAGTAGTATTAGTATTAATATTAGTAT
>CAJNIZ010006134.1:7014-18140 GCA_905231905.1 Symbiodinium pilosum
AGATTGATACCGGACATCATCGATGCCGTTGCGTTACATACTTGAGTTTAACTTTTTGTCCCTAGCAAGAAAAACTGGCGGATTGTGCAGGCCACGCAACTGTAATCCGGTTAGACCTATTTTACACACATCATCATTATCCTTAATTGTTCCTTGGGGGTTGTACTGCACTGAAAAGTCAAAATCTTTCCGAATGGGATAGGATGCAAGAGACATCAAGAACATTCGGGGTTCCCCTCTGAATGCAACAGGCTTTTGTAAGAGTCAGATCAGTCACATAGGCTTGCACCAAAGTTCTGGACCAACGGTGCAGGGTTTTAGGGTATATCCTCCCCAATTGGGATGCTCCCCCCCCAAAAAAGGCCTCAAGAACGGCACAGCAATTTTGGCAACATGCTCATGTCATATAATCCCCACATGATGGACATGGGCTCCTATTACAGAATTTGCTATATAGGCTATACTAAACTACGAAGGAGGCCCCTCTTAATGCTCCCGTTGCAAGCCTACTGTTGAAAATAGCTCTTCACCTGAAACCCTCAACCATTCATGGTCCTTTGGTAGCCCTTCGGAGGATCGCCAAGGCAGTGCACACCCTCTCAGCACTATTTCGCAGAGCGACGAGAATGCTCGAAACGGTCACCCGCGAGCTAAGGGTTGTGGGTCAGTTGTGGGTGGAGGGTTTCGGCTTGCGATTTTGTATCTATGTGTATCTGGGGCTGAGGGGGCATGGGGCTTAGGGTTTAGGGTCGGAGGAGAAATAAGTAGAAGCAGGCAAGGCAAGCAAGTCAGGCGAGTAGTGAGTAGTGTTCAGCTGATGTACTCCTGCAAACAGTTAACATATGACGCAAGAAAGCTAAAACCAGACTCCTGGCTTCTGGATGTGCGGCTGGTAGCTTCGGCATTCCTGTCGCCTTCTTCTCCGTGGGCCCAAATACTTTGGATACATTGGCATAGGTAAAGGGTTTGGGGTTGGTTTTGTATTTGGACCCTGGGAGAATGCCTTTGAAGAAACTTCCCAGACTGCCCAGGTATCCATGTCATGCCCTAAGGGTGCAAGGACCCAAATAATAAGGTCCCTTTAATGGGGTTATAGGGGATATATACAGGGATATTAGGGGACTATATAGGGGTATACAGGACCCAACTAATAGGATTTTAGGTCCCAAATACCATTAATATGACAGTATTTCGGCCCTAAAACCCTATTATCTGGGTCCTGGGACCCTCAGGGGTCAGGTATACGTGCACCCTAGAATAACGATGCAGGAACCCCGATGAATGAGCCCCATGGCGTAGCATCAAAAACCCCATTCCGTCGTGTTAAGTATTGCTTGTGAGAAAGAAAATAAGTAATGTATGTTTTTGGATGGGATTTTGGAATCTTAGGGGGCGCGACGTTGTTTACCCTAAACCCTAAACCCTAAACACTTAACCCTAAACCCTATAAACCCTAAACCCTGGGAAGTGACTGTAAGGACATCCGGACCGTGTGGGTCCGGCGTTCAAGAGCGAATCATCAAGAGCCATGCTGCTACGCAACGGAAAACATCCGTATGACTTTGCAGCAACAAGGCCCATTACGGGGCGGCTCTCCCTGAGATGTGGGCACCGTCAGCGAATGTCAGCGAAGTCAGCGACCCTGGGCATATCTTTAACGACGATAACGGCCGTCTGGGGTCCGTTTTTGGGGTTGTGCAGGGACGCAGGCCTACAATGAGGCAAAGAACCATTGCAGAATGGACCTGAACCCTGTAGCAGCAAACCCTGAAACCTGAAACCCAAAACACCTGAAGCCTGAACCCAACACCCTGAACACACAAATTAAACTTTCCGTATACCCGAAGGCTCCCATGTTTTTTGGATACTATGCCGTAGTCCATTGTCGAAAAACTGTAACAAACCCAAAAGCATGACAATCCTTGTATCTAAGTTGAGGCAAAACCTCATCTGCAAAGTTCCATGGTTGGGGGAGGGCTCTACAGGGGTCTAAATAGTTCCAATTGTTGACGTCGATTGGTGGTACTCGGTACCATACTTATACAAGGAGTCTAGGACCATGATAGTGGTAATCATGCATGAGTTAAGGTTTCTACATCATATCATCCACATCAGCCATTGTCTAAACTCCTAGTATCCCCCTTAATAACCCTTATAGTAGTCCCCCACATAATCCCCTATATAACCCCCTTTAAGGAGTTTAGACTATAGCTCACATGTCTTGCGATGCCTGATCGCAACCTCGAGGTGGCAACGGCATGTTTGCCGAGAGCGCAAATTGCACATGAATTCGAAGGCTAGTGGGAGGGACCACCAGAGGGACTTGTAGGGTTTTGGGCAGGGAACAGGACAAAATAAATAAATACACAGCAAATGGAAGATGCACTGAAGCCGGTCGCGGGAGGGGAGGGGCAGGGCGAGATAAACCCAAATAACAGAATAGCTTGCAGATCCTGAACTGGGCGCCGATTTGGAAGCCCTGCAGCACAGTTGTGATGCATCATGCACCCTAAGGGTCCAAGGACCCAAATAGTAGGGCTTCAGGTCCCAAATACCCTTCTTCTTGGACCCTTAGGGGTAATTTCAGGGGTGGGGTAAACCCTAAACCCTTGTTATGAGCCAAGGTTCGGGACCCTACTTGTGGGGTCAGGAAAACGCAGTAAGTAGCTTAAAGGTTAACGGTTTATAGGCTTAAGAGATTTGTGAATGGCTTCCAGGGATTACAAATATTCTTGATCTGGGTCATAGCGCTATACAGGGATCATAAAGGGTTTCTGGGGGCCCGTATTCAGGATTTTAGCGGGGAATCTCAAGGGGTCCTTTAAAGACTGCTGTCCTTTTAAAACGGGGCTACATGGGGTTCCAATAGGATTTTGGGCATGGTTCAGAGGACTTACCTGTCATACCTGCCAGTACACGAAATTGCCCAAATACCCTAAACCCTGAACCCTAAATCGGAACTTCCCATATATGCAGGCTCTTCATGAAGAACCTCTGCGTAGCCTCATTTCATGACATCGAGTCATGACATGCCGATGCCTATCTAGCCCTAAGGGTCCAAGGACCCAAATAAAGTTTTAGGGCCCAAAAATACTATAAAATTGATTTATTGGGTTCTTGGACCCTTAGGGTAAGAGGTCCCTCCCACTTAAACCCCATGGCGCATGACCATTGATCCAAATTTGGTCTCCTTCCGTGCACATACAGTGCTTATGCTTTGTCAGAAACTGCATGTGAATACATAGTATATATGTAAAACCCAAGGTGTTCCCGCATAAACTATGTGATATAACTAGTTGGGGGCCCACGAATATACTAAACAGCTGCATGGACCCGTTAAGCCTTTCAGAGACTCGCGGCACAAAGAGACCTCCACTTCTGGGAAACACCATCTGGGAGTTTCTGAAAAGTAGGGATTCCTTCAATTCAATTGGCAAGCCGTACCTTGCATGGTCCACGAAGGAACCTAGAGTGTAGGGGTACTTTAGGCAGATCCGATTTTTTCTAAACGCCCATCTTGAGGTATGCAAAGCAAGTGCTGGCTGGGCTGCAAACAGCCCACTGAAACGGGCACGGAGGGGAGGAGGGGTAATGTAGCGGGTGAAGGGTTTAATAAAGAAACATGCAATAGGACATGACATGTAACATGGCCTGTCTAGTACTGTGAGCACAATCCAAATTGGGATCTAAGGTTGGAGGTTCATGGGCCTTACCCGAATATCATAAATTTCCTCAACATGTAAGGTTTCTTAGGAGGTATACTTGATACTGAAGGTGGCAGGAGGTGTTTAATGTTATTATGAAGGGATCGTCTACATTTTGGGCCCCCAAGTTCAAATCTGTAATAAAACAGTGGTACACCTGAGGACAATTTTGATCTTTGAGCCGAACCCTCACCCCTAAATCGCGCATCCGGCATCTTGATCAGGTCAAGGTGGGCTAGCAGCAAAAGTGGTATAATATGAAATGGTATAATATGCTACCAGCCCTGAACACTAAACCCTAATTTAGACCCCTGATTAAGAAACCCCTCCTTTTAAGGGCCTTAATATTAGGATCCCAATTATAATCCCTAATAAGGGCTTTAATATTAGGATCTCAATTATAATTCCCTTAAAGGGCCTTACTATTAGGATCCCTATTTTAATCCCTATAAACACTAACCTGCGTCCGGAGGATTCCTAAACCCTAAACTGGGATGTTCAACTGCCATAGTGAAATGCCTGGGCGCATGCTTATCCCTAAATCCTGAACCCTCCACCCTAAATCCTGTTACAGGGCTCCTGCCCTTAACCCCCACCCCCAGAAGATGGAGGCTAACAAATTCTAGGTGTTTTTAGAAGTTTAAGGTTCAGGGTTAAGGTTTTGGGTGAATTATGGTTTAGGGTTCCCAGCATTGGAGATGCTGTTGGGGGGGAGGGGGGTACTCATACCGAGGATCATGCCGTTTGTTTGTCTCTATCGGGGTTCCCCCTACTTGGGGAAACTACCATTCGACAATTCTGCAAGTCCGCGCGGCAATCCTACTTCTAACGCACATTCGGGTCAACCATGTTTTCCAATGAGGTGCAAAACCATGCTCGTGGCGTGCGTTTGGGGCATTAACGTTAAAACATGTTCCCACTACGCTCGTAACAGGTTGCAATGAGCATGTGCTTCCATGTAAGGACACTGCCCTTAGACCCTTTTCCTATGCATCTGGAAAAGTTTCAGTCTGAGGAAACCGTCTACCCTAAACCCAAACCACAGGTGCTCGGCCCTTAACATCCCTAAACCATAAACCTTGGCCTTCAATTTTGAAAAGGCGCCGTGCGACATCAGGCGCAATCCGGCCCCGCCTCACCTCGTGTACCCGGTTTCCTTCTCGGAGTTTCTCCAAAACGTGCAGCATCACCAACCGATGGTTGTAAAACAGCTTGTAAGCAGACCAACCCCAATGAACTAGGGGACATCTAACTTCATTATTCTGGTCTATTCTTTAATTTCCTTGTAGTCTTCAAATGGTCATCCTAAGCAAGCAGCCTTTGAGGATGATGTTAAATCTACATGGAGAAACCCCGGCCCCATTCATACTTCTACAGCCACCCACCCACCCAAAATCGAACCCGCGAGAGAAGCAAGGCCTAAAACACAACTGTATGGGGGAGAAAAATAAACGCTAAGTATAGCTCTTGCTTCTACGACAGGTGGTGGGCTGGCGCTATGCGTAAGCTAGGGTTGTCAGCTGACAACTGACGGTTCCCCCTTTGGGACCCCTTTGCTTGGAAATACTCAAATGCCACGAGAAGAGCCTGCTTTTCTCACGCTCTGTAGAGGACGACTCGACTGAAAACACCACTAAACATTCAGAATCTCAGGACCCAAAGTTCGAAATCCCATATGTACAAAATTCAACTGAAAATCTCACTAAAACTTCAAAATCCCAAGCCCGCAATTTCCAAAACCCGTATATACAAATACCATAGGTACATGATGTACACATGGTATATATACATATATGTGGGTTGGCTTGGGATAGATACGGCTTGAAGCGGAATCGTTACTGAAGCGTTAAAGCATACCGATGCGTTTTGAATGCCAATGCTGCAGAAGATGGATTTGGACTTGCTTGCCACGCGGATCATGACGTGGCATACAAACCTTTCATATTGCGGGCAGACTCAATGCAGACTGGAGCATAGATCAAATCAGACCACCTTAAAGAGTTTGACGACATCGTCGACACGAACGACACGAGCGTGACCTGTGTCGAACGCATGCCATCCGAGTGCTTTGAGCAGTGGTCTTGCCTGAAATTCATCATTGCCCGGGAAAATCGGCAATTTGCAAGACAGTCTCTGCAGCTTACCTTTTGCACAGCGAATACTCGCATTTTATTGCGCTTGCGGTACCCCAATCTGGTTGGTGATTTCGCCATCGGATTGATTCACGATTTCAGGACGAAGGGAGCTTTCAGTGGAACCATGCTTTGGGAGGTACTCCTGAATGGCGGACACTGTGGCTTTCCACTTATCAACCACAGAAATGTCTCCCTGTCGCAGTGGCTGCGTGGCTTCCCATCAAACGCATCATCAGGATGACACAAAACTCTTCAATGAAGTTTGTTTTAATACGGGGGCTGTGCAATACAGCTCCTCAACGGCACGCTTGATTGCACAGGGGACCCCTGCTTTGCAAGAAAGTACGGCCTACTCTTGTTTCAATGAGTTTCATTGGCAGTGAAGATCCTGGGCTTACCCGCGTTTTTCAAGTAGAGCTTAGCAACGCGTGGTCGCTTCATGCATGAAGCAGACTCAGAAGAAGGCCTCTTCATTGTAGTTGTACTTTGGGACAGTGCGTTCGGCAGCAGCTTCACCGGTATGTGTGTGTGTGTGTTTTTATTATTTAATTATTTATTATTTTTGTTTCTAACGTTGTCTGCTCTATACGCTCGTGTTGTAATAATTTTGCTGATGGTACACATGATGCTCATGGTGCTTTTGCGGTACAATAACAACCCATGGTGCATATCGCATTTGGCAGCTCAACAAAGTTAATTTCGGACTTCCTAATTGCGATGGTCTCATATCAGGACTGGATAAGTAGCCTTATGCGAGGGCATAGTTGTCGCCGTTTAGAGCAGGAAAATCTAACACACACACACATACCGGCGGTTTGTGCAATCGCAGTGTGAGGCTCTGGGCCTCGCACTTCCAAGTCGTTCATGTCATAACTGCAGTGCATCATAGAAGCTCTACTTCACGTCCGGTGCCTATCGCTGGTTTGGACCTCGCCGCCAACATGCCAGCTGCCATGATAATGTTGACAAAAAAGCCAAGCCAGCTTGATCGGATTTCTACGCCTGCCAAAAAATGGATTGCTTTGCGATGCGGGTTTTTGAGTACTCTCAACAGCAGATCTTACATGTCCTGCTTCGAATTCCTCATGAAAGCACTGATGCGTGGGTAAAGCTCTTCATGGGATACCATGAGGCATGGTATCAACTGCAGCTTTGTAATGGCTTTGATGGGAAGCTTTTGCAAAATTTCCAGGAGTCAAGCCCTCAGGCCTGCCTCTGGCCATCCGCTACTTCTTCAGCGCTTGAAATTTTAAGGCCCTCGCACGGAGCGTCCGTACTCGCTCGCTTCGTCGATGAGGACGGAGATGGCGTAGTCAAGTCAGTGGAGCATGGGCAAGCTTCCTTGGGAGTAGGGAATGTTTGCAACAACATCTCCTTTTTGACGGCTTGGAAATCTTGTTCTGGGAGAAACTCGCCCCGCACCGTCCTCCGTACACCCGAGAGTGTGCATCTAAGGAAGTACTTCTTGACACATTCTTACAGAACAGTCTACCACAGTAGATGTTGGTAAGATTCAGGCGGGCCGTTGCCGGAGAGGCGTTTCGGGCTACGAATGGACCACACGCATGAGCGCGGAAGAGGCTTACCATCAAACAACGGGCGAAGCTTTTCTCGCGACCACGCACAATCTGCGTGGTAGGAAGACGGAAGCTGATGCATGTCGGGATTGAGCTTGTGCTGCTTGAGCACCGACATTTGCGAGGAACACAACAATTAGGTTCTTTGGTTCGCCCTCGTTCCAGATGGTGAAATCCACTGGGTCATTGCTTGTGCTGGCCACGAGGTAGCAGAGATCCAGCTCAGTGATGCCAATGAGGTGGGTACAGGCTGCGGCGGCATCCATGTCGTCGGCGTTTTTGGCGAAGTAAATTCCAAGAGTTTACCGTACAGAATCTGCCAGATGTCTTGCAATTCCATGTTTTGGACATTTCTTCTAACACGTCAATTGTAAGGCTTGTTGCACGCATGGTGACCAGCCCCTTGATCAAACCGAGCACCCGCTAGTCCGTCTTTATGACTCTTTGAACCCCATCTGTGCCCAACATTGAAACGTCTAGCTGGCAGACATGAAAACTTCTGGCACATGTTGCGTCCCAGTGCTTTGATCAGCCCTGTGTGAGCGTCCAAAAGTCAGTGTTTACAACCCAGCCCCCCTAAGTCCTGAACTCTAAAGTTTTCACCGCCTTAATCCTTGACTCTATACCAAGTCGGAGACTCTTCCGTCCAGGCGCAAGTAATCCAGGGAGCCCAATACTCCTAAATCAAGCTGTAGGGCCTAAATCATATAACGGATATTAATACCAGTTGAAATACATTCCATAATTCAGGGGCATTGGGCACCCTAGGTAAATTCAGACATCCAATCATTATATTCGAGGGCCCCTATGAGCGGATCCTGATTAAGGCAAGGGCCCACATCCTTGCACATCGCACTTCCTCATCACACCCTTATCAACCCTGAACCCCTAAACCCTGAGGACTGAAGCTTGTAGTGCAGAGATGAGATTGAACATTCGATAAGATGAGAAGAATATTGGCTTAAACTTTGAATTCGGAAATTCTCTCCAGCTCAGCAAAATTCAGGCTTCCTCTTCCAATAAGCCCAGCTACCAATATATGTCTTCATTTATCCCCTATACTAAGCCTATATAACGTACGGCCCAGGGGTATATAGTCCCCCTTAAGTAGATACAATATGGCTTTGGTTACATTTAAAAGCATCTTCATATACCCCATATTGTCCTTAATTGCAAGGGTGTTTTGTTCTTGCGTCCCTGAAATTTGGGGCTTCGGGTATCAAAGATTTTGGTAGACCCTCCCTGCATGCATATAGCACAACACTGCCAACAACACAGACTGCATAGCGCCAGGACAAACAACAAAATCGGAAGAACTCTGCGCCACCCCAACTGATAAACCTTTCTAGAATAGTAAGCAAAAGAGACTAGACGATGTTGCCTGACTGCAGCTTGGGTTTTCCCCTTGCCTAGCAGAGAAAAACATCCGCACCAGAAAGCTCTAGGATTTGTTGGTTTGGAGTGTGGTGCTTCCCAATCAAGGAACAGCTGTTGCCTTGCGTAGACAAGGACAAAGGCTTTGCTTGTATCCCGCAGCGTGCCCTGAAACCGATGATAGTTCTGCGTTGAACCGCTAGACTGGAACCCGAAGGGTCAAAGGACCCAAATAATAAGGGCTTTAAGGCCTAAATACTATAATATTAATGGTATTTGGAATCTGAAGCACTATTATTTGGTCCTTGGACCCTTAGGGGAATTGCATTCCTGTAAAGGGGGCCGAGTTGAAAACCAAGCCTAAACCACCAGCCCGCAGAACGTCTCTTCAGTACCAAAACCCTAAGGGTCCAAGGAGCCAAATAACAAGGCTTTACGTCCCACATACCATTAATATTGTAATATTTGGGCCCTAAAGCCCTATTATTTGGGCCCTAAAGACCCCTATATAGTTTCCATATGATCCCTATATGTGTATATATTCCCCCCTATAAACCCTTTAAAGGGACCCCATTATTTGGGTCCTTGGACCCTTAGGAAAGATCCCCCAACCCTCAACCCCAAACCCTAAACCCTAAGCCCATGTTCTGAAAGTCGCCCATAATGGATCCGCTGGCCCATGCCGGGAAAAAGCAGCGCGGTGGCATGCCGGAAAGTTGTTACTCTAGGGTTTAGGGTTTAGGGTTTTGCGTTTAGGGTTTTGGGTTGAGGGTTTAGGGTTTGGTCCAAGTAACTACCAGGACCCTCCTTGTACCCTGAATTGGGGATATATGGTCCCTAAAATAGGTACGTAGGCCCAAATAGAGGGTAGGAGGAGGGCCTAGGTACCAATATCATAATCAAGTCTATTTGAGATACCTGCTTGATGATAAAACTGTAGAAGGAATGAGGAAGGCACTGTCGGGAATTGCGAGTATTTAGGCACCTGCAGTAAAGGCTGCGAGGGGAATCTCTGCAGGTATCATGGGTGTATCTTTTCTGTTTTAATGTTGATAGCTTAGGGTTCAAGGCTACCGACCTATACTATAGAGGACAAGTAATTACAGGGGAACCCTGTTCGGGGAGTTAAGGCTCGGGGTGCTAGGGGACTGTCTGTAGATAATCTACCTCCATCAAACCCTAAACCCTCCCGCGGTGTGCCCAGATACCCTTGGAAGCCAAGGGCTATATAGAGGACAGGAATATCATGGAGACTACCTGTTTAGGATTCTATGTGGTAACGTTGAGAAATGCACGTATACGTAGACCCCTGATTAGTAACCCCCCCTCCCCTTAATGTCAATACTCTATAAAACCTAAACCCGCAAAACCGACCTTGCACGCAACTGAAATTCATTTCCAGGACTTCATATGTCATATTACAGGATTATGCTGTACGATTTCGGGTTCAGGGTTTAGGGTCTACAATAAAAGGGTTTTGGTAACCCCAACCCCAAAATTGGGACCCTATGATTATCATATGCTGGTTATATGGTCCAGATTTGGGGAGGTTGAGCTTACCAAAATCCTTTTATTAGTCTAGTCTAGGGGTCTCACCTGATGCCCCCGCAAGAGCTGTTCCGTCCGCTCGCTTCTGGACCTACCGGACGTCGTCTGTGAGTTTAGGGTATCGGGTTTGAGAGCGTAAGAAAACCTAACTCCTAAACCCGAAAATCCCCCCCCACCCAAAAAAAAAACAACCCTAAGCCCTAGGGTTTAGGGTTTAGGCTTACTGTTTAAGCCCTGAAATCCTAAACCCCAAACCCTGAGCTGAGAGCTTAAGATTTCTAATCTCACCGGGCCCTTGGTTGGTCCAGCCCGGACCCTGCTTAACGGCTCCGGGGACTTAGTAAGTATAGGCTACATTCATGAGTCCCTTTTTAATACAGGGAGTTGAGTTACCCTATACCACTGTAAATACGGACCTTATAGCCCCAGAACTGTTATATGGTTGGAATAGGGTCCTAATATCAGTGGTTGGGGTAAGGTAACAACTGCCTAAAAGCCTAAACCCCAAACCTTAATCTGATGGAGGTTGGCCTGCTTTTAAAGACCTGTTCATAACCCAAGTGCCCAACAAATATATACCTACCCAACACCTGTACTTTAATTACTATTACCCACCCAAAACCCAAGTACCTAATTATCTAATTATTGGGTACATGGACCCTCCGGGCAATCTACTTAATTGCTGAGACCCCTGAGCCCCGAAGCAAACCCTTTAACCCAAAGCAAAAAATTGGCAGGCAATTTCTCAAATCAAGACTGGAAACGGGGGGGGGGGGTGAAGTCTGTGA
>CAJNIZ010006135.1:8054-18139 GCA_905231905.1 Symbiodinium pilosum
CCCTAAACCCTAAACCCATACCCTCGGAAAACCTTCAGGTGCTCCGTGGAGCACCTCGCCCCCACGCCGCGCAAGCAAGTGTATCCGAAGAAGGCGCCGAGAAAGCGCAGGGGTCCATTTTTGATGGCTTGTGGTTTACCCTAAACCCCTAAACCCTNNCTTAAACCCTAAACCCTTTAGGCTTTAGGGTTTACAGAGCACCTCGAGATACCCTTCACTATACTTAATACCAAGCTTCTCCTCTCCACGCCCTTAAAGTCATCCTCCCCACCCCCGAATTAACAAATTGATCCATCCTTACTTGAAGGCAGTATATTGAGGGGGTAACAGGGTTTAGTGTTGAGGGTTTAGGGTACTTGTTTATTGTTGAGGGGGATGGGAAAGTGCTTATTAAATGGGCGAGGATTGCTGCGTTTCTACAACTGTGTGCCGTAAAGCGGACTCGAGAGCATTTGTCTCCAACCCAGACCAACTTTGCGCTTTCATCATTTCAGGGTTCACATGACATGGCTTCTATGGACTATAGGGTCTGGAAAGTCAAGATCTTTCCGTTCTAGGGTAAGGCCAGGCTCATAGTTGGGGAGACCCTAAACCCTAAACCCTAAACCCTAAATCCTAAACCCTAAACCCTAAACCCTAAACCCCTGAGCCAGGCTCGCACTATCCTGGACATTCCACCCGGCCACGATCCCCACAAGGCAGCATAGAGTACTGCTTCATGCCCCCGTTTAGGGTTTAGGGTTTAGGGTTGCCCATATTCCCACATTATGGTACAGTCCCCCTTAAGTAGATAGAATATGGCTTTGGGTATATTATAATAAGATCCCCATATACCCAACATTCTATCTACTGACGGGGGACTATACAATGGCGGCGTTATCTATTGTTGGGACGTTGGCGGGGGGAAGTGATACGCAGAATCCTGCGTGACCCTAAGCACTCTATATCTTAGGATGTACGTAAGCTTACTGCAATAAGATCATGCAGGACAGCATCACAAGTAACACTGCTGCGTAAATGGGGCCTTCTCAGGGCTGACTGACGCTTGGGATTTAGGGTTTAAAGTGTAGGTTCTAGGGATGAAGGTTTAGGGTTTGGAGTTTTGGGTTTAAAGCTTGGGGGTAGTGTTTAGGCTTCGTTGGGCCTCCTTCGGAATTGCAAAACACTGGTACCCAGCGAAACAGGTGGAGAGATTGACTTGCGAGCTTAATCACAGTTTCCATCTCATGTTCCATTTCATTCTCCACTCTCGGAGTGATAACCGTAAAACCCCTAAGCCTAAACCCTAAAACCCCTGTATCACCCTATGCTTATATACAGAGATAGATAGATAGATAGATAGCTAGGTAGGTAGGTAGATAGATAGATATAGAGGTTCAGCTATTATATATATATATATATATGTATGTAAAAACTACCTTAGTCTTGGCTGCAATGTAGAGTCTCAACTGAATTCTCGCGCTTTGGGGCTTGGTTAGAATTAGGGCCCAAGGGCAAATTTACCATGATTACAAAGGATTTTGGGGGTCCATAGTATTTGGGATTAAGGCATGCTAGAAATGTTATTCTGCACGAAATCCACATGCAAGACTACTTGTCATAACTACCGCCTGAGGGAAAATCCCACGCGGATTGGGTTTCAGTTTAGGACTTCAGAAACCCCACCCCCTAAAAAAATACCCTTCTTGACTATCCTATGACTCTTATAGAAATCCACTTGTGGGAGTTGGGGTTACCAGCTGCCCAAGATCCTCTATGCATCTTTGCCACTTCAGCAGACACCTGCCTAAACGTAGTGTAGGAGGCAACAGTTGCAATATGGGTACTGCATTATACTTTGCAGGAAGATGTCAATCAAGTGAAATTATTTGGGCTTCCACATGACCCTAAAAACTCAACTGAAGAATACGATGGGTTCCCAGCAGCGGGCTTGGGGCCACCGCTTTCATGACTTTAGGTTCAGGGGTGTGGGCCCCAAGTAGTCAGCATTGAAATGTATGACGTGCTTGGGGGGCGAGCGTATGGCTTCGAGCCCTTCCAGAGTCGAAACCCTCAACTCGAAATCCAAGACTTTGCAAACCCAAACCCCTAAACCCCAAAGCTGCACATGGGGCTGACGGTTTGGTAGTATAAGACGTTACCACAACAAGTATATAATGGGAAATATAATAGCGCCTTAATGAGGACTTTACAAAAAAAAGCTACTGAGCGGTATCTGGCAGCCACAATCCCGAAATTCGAACCCTTGATTTGAAGGTTGGGGTAACCTAGACCCTCCTATACTGTAAACCCTAGACCCCGTGAACCCCCAACACACCCTAAGCCCCCTAAATGCTAAGCCTCCTAAACCCGAAAGCCCTAAACCCCCTGAACCCTAAACCGCACATGTAATGCCAAAACTGCCGCAAGTCTTCTCTCAGTGGGGCCACTGCTTTGGACCAGCAAACAAGGAATGTTCTGGGCCGCAGATATGGTTTGAGGATTATGGTTTCAGGCTTGGGGGAAGTCTGAGTTTAGGATTGCCGGTTTAGGGCGTAGGTTTAGGGCGGAGGGTTGAAAGGGTTGAGGGTTTTGGAAAGCTGCGACTATCCCAAACCACAAAGTAAGGGCCCTACAACTAGCTTACGACTCGTCTAGGCGCATTATCATAGGGTTAGGTCTGACCCTAAACCCTGAACCCTGAACTCGAATTAGTAGGGTAAAGCAACACCTGAGCCGCACTTCCACACATGGGGGGTACAGGGATAGAGAGGGCATACACCAGAAAAAAGGGGGGGGGTTCCAGGAAAGAGTTCGTCGAAAAACTCCCGAACCCAGGCTCCAAACCCCCTAAATCCTAAGCCCTAAGACGCTCATTTGGGAAAGAGTTTCCGATCGATCACGATACGGTCAAGCCGTAGAACAGCGTAAAACGACAATGGCCCACTTGTTGTATTCCCACTCGTAACTTGTAAGGGCTTAGGATTATGGCGTCCTCTTCAGACCCAAAAAAGATCATAATCCCCAACAAGGAATTCCCAGCTTTTGGAAAACCCGCTCTTCAAGGAAGCCTCTACTACAATGAGGAGACAGTTTGGGCTCTCTCATTTTCTTCTTGATAACGGTTTAAGGAGTACCCTAAGGGTCCAAGGACCCAAATAATAGGGTTTTAGGGCCCAAATGCCATAAATATTATAGTATTTGGGCCCTAAAACCCTATTTTTTGGGTCCTTGGAGCTTAGGGGTAGGGTCTAAGGCTACTTTTGCTGGAGCCCCGACAGCAAAGCCTTCTTGCTCATTGACGACAATACCCTTACCAAGCCTTGTTGGAAGCCCTTCTGTTCTGGGGCGCTGCCATTCTTCACAAAAATCACTACCCTCAACCCCAGACCTAAGCTGTACTCTGCTTTGGTGCATGTGTATATCTCTATCTATATATATATATATACGTTGAATATGTACATGATGGTCACTAGCTTTTGGTAGAGCGAACCCTCAAAAGCAGGACCACATAACGTTCATCTGACAGCTGTAAAGGCCTTACTTTGGGTGTGGGGGTCAGAAAATAGTTTTACCCTATGACAGAACAAGACACGTGTGTGCGTGCATTAATATGTGCCGGAACCTTTTCTGAATGACAACCTCAAGGGAGCCATAACGATCGGAAACATCCAAACACATAAATCCAAAACCCTAAACCCTACGTGCTTGACGCGAAGCGGGGGCGTGGATCAGCGGTACATGCATTCACTCCCCCACTCCACCTCAAACTCTCTAGTTACTGGAGGTTGGTAGGGAAGAAGGGAATCTAATCTAGGGTTTAGGATTCAGGGTCAGTAGGGGAAAAGAGAATATGTTGTATAGGGGCTATATAGACAGGATGCTACCCCCTGATTCCCTACTAACCCCCAGTAAGTCTTATAGCTTGATCTTCTTTTTTCCGCCCCCCCCCTCCCTCAGCACCAGCAAACTTATATGAGTTGAAAAGATTCCGCCCTGAGACAATCGAAGAAGCCCAGAACCAGCGGTATTTCTCGAATTGGTTCGATTCCGGCTCTGGGCTACCAGCCACGTCATGGGTTTAGGGGTTTAAAGTTTAGGGATTTAGAGTATGGTTTAGGGTTTAGGGTTTAGGGCTTAGGGTTTAGGGATTTAAAGATTTAGGGTATGGTTTAGGGTTTAGGGTTTAGGGCTTAGGGTTTAGGGATTTAGGGATTTAGGGTATGGTTTAGGGTTTAGGGTTTAGGACTTATAAAGCTTTGGGATTTAGGGTATGGGCTTGCAGGTCTCTTCCTGCAAGGGATTCAAGGCTTGGTGCCTGGAAAAGACTGGGTTGCTGTTAAGAAACTTAAATTAAGTTAGTATATTGGGGAAACCCTATTATTTAACCCTAAACCCTAAACCCTAAACCCTATATACCCATTATGGTAACTTAATCTAAGTTCCTTAACAGCAACCCAGAAGAAGGTGTATATAGGGCTCCTGGCCTCGAGGTTTTTAGATGCGGTTTATTGTTTGGATGGTTTAGGGTTTAGGGTTTAGGGTTTGGGGTTTGGGGTTTGGGGTTTAGAGTTTAGGGTTTAAGCTTCAGGGCTTGAGATTTTAGGTTACTGGGTTCAAGCTGTAATTGACTGAGTTAAGTAAGGTGCAGGTTTCAGGTCTAGGATTTAAGGTTTCAGGTTAATGGAAGGGGGGATTCCATGCGCAAGGTTAGTTCCCCCTTAATTAAAATTCTTCAGGTACAACTAGTGCTAATTCCAAGGTAACCTAGGGGTCGGTAGCGTAGGTGGGGTAAGGGAAGCCCGTGATAAAACCCAGACCCTCATTCAACCCTAAACCCCAAACCCTGAATCCTTAACAACCAAGCCTATACCCTAAACCCTAAACACTAAACCCTAAATCCTAAGCCCTAAACACTATGACCTAAACCCTATGTAGCCCCCCTCTAAGGAATGTAGACTCCACTTGGAGGTCCGTTTTACTTATAACCTACTTAGTAACTGTAGTTATAACCTAACATAAATCCCATAACTACAGTTACCCTAGATATGATTGGGTTGTAACTACAGCTACTAAGTAGGTTATAAGTACAACGGACCTCCAAGTAGCTCCTATGACGTTTAGGGCTCGGGGTCGCTCCTGGGGATGTTCAGCTCTCAGGGTTAGGGTTTCGGGTTTAGGGTTCAGGGTTTAGGGTTTCGAGCTGAGGGTTTGGGGTTTTGGGCTTTGGGTTTAGGATGCAAGGCCGCAAGTAGATGAGTGCAATCAGCAGTTTTTGTAGCCTTGTAAACCTTAAGCCCCTAAAGGGAGAGGGTGGTTTAAGCTCTTCGACTGCTGGGCAACTTGCAGAAGAAACAACTGGGCTGCGTTGTTGTTAAGGAGTTTTAGTCCCTACCTAGCCTAAACCCTAAATGTAACTAAAATAATGGCCCAAAGACCCTAGAAATAGCCCAAAAGGCCATTATTCTACATAGTTTCGGGGTTCAGGTAGTCCCCCTAAACCCTAAACCCTAACCCTTAAACCCTAAACCCTAAACCCCTAACCCCAAACCCTAAACCCTAAACTCTAAACCCTAAATTCTTAGGTTCAGCTACACCCTGGGGTGGTTTTCTTCGTCGGAGCAGCAGAGCCGATGAAGATCTACGCCACGAACGCGTGAAGCCCCGCATCGGCCCAGGAGCTTGACAAGGTTTAGGGTGTTTAGGGTTTAGGGTTTAGGGTTTGGGGTTTAGGGTTTGGTGTTTAGGGCTTAGGGTCTAGGGCTTAGGGTTTTAGGGCCTAGGGTTTAGGGTTAAGGGCTTAGTGTTTAGGTTTTAGGGTTTGGAGTTTTAGGGTAATATTGGGATAATGGAAAAGAACATTGAAACTACAGGGATTATAGGGGTTCTATATAAAGGTTAGATAGGGATTATTAGGGTAATATTGGGATAATGGAGAGAACATGGAAACTACTGTAATGGGGGGTTTAGGGGGAGTGAGGTCTGGGGCGTTTAGGGCATTTCGGGCATATCGCGTTTTAGGGCTTAGGTGGTAGAGGGTTCTATAGTTCGGGGCTTTAGGGCTTAGGGTTTAGGAGTGTGGGGTTTTGGGGTTCCTGGTTTTGAGGCTTAGGGTTTTCGGGCTAAGGGGGAACCATGGGGAGGGGGCGAGGGTTAGTATAGAGAGGGGTACTAGGGGAACCCATGATTCTGGTGACCGCAACCTCCCCCCCAGAATAGGAAGGATTATAGAATTATATGAGCTACAGTCGAAACTCCTTCAAAGGGGTAATATAGGGCAGTATATAGGGGAGTATTACAGGGCTCATTAAGGGGGCAACTAGGAGTTTCGACTATAGCTCATGTGGGAAGCATGTGGTGACATACATGGTCTAGAATACGAGGATTTTGGTAGTGTGGGACTAACCCCAACCTGAAACCCTAAACCCCGAACCGCGGGTTTAGGGCCTAGGGTCTGTCAGCAGGATGCCGGGCCCCCCAACACCCGAAGCGGAGAGTCAGTAAATAAAATCAGGTAAGCTGTTTAGGGTTTAGGGTTAGGGTTTAGGGTTTAGGGTTAGGGTTTAGGGTACAGGGAAGGAAAGGTTTGTGAATCTGACAACTACCGGGTCCTCATTTTCAAGATTGCAGCTACCAAATCTTATTCTCACTTTTCCGGCCCCATAGACTTTTCTCTTGTTAGGGAAGTCTAATGCCTTTTGGGGGTTTCGGGGTTTGGGGTTGTATTGTTCTTTGGATCTTTGTTTTAAGGCTGTTGGGTCTTTAGTCTTTAGGATCCAGGGCTTGAGGTAACCCTAAACCCTAAACCCTAAACGGTTTTTCGGGCAGGGCTCCGGGCCCCAAAGTCTGTACGATATGGGGGTTCTCAAAATTAGGGGTATCGTTTGGGAGTTCCCTAGCGGTTTAGGGTTTAGGGTAGGACTAAAATATTTTGGAGGTCTATATTGGGGTCCCCCCCAGTTTGGGCAACTACCATAGGGAGATTGAGAAAACATGCTACCATTGGTGTTCTGAGCGATAGAGCTGGAACTTTGGAAGGATAAGTTCGAGAGACCAGGGTTTAGGGTTTAGGTTTCAGGGCCACATGAGGTTGGTTCAAGGGCTCTCTCAGAATTACTGAGAATTGGCTGCATGACACCTGACATCTTACTTTTCCCAAAATCGTGAAATTGAACCCTACAATGCAGTTGTTCGGGGTCATGTGTGTAAAAGCTGCCATAGCAGCAGAGACTTTTTTCCTGCCAGTTTTGCCCAACCCTAAATGCCACACACATCTTACCTCGACTGCCCGAATACCCATGCTGCAACAATCGCCACTCGCTGGTGAGATGCGTTCTTCTAATGTCATTCGTCCATTGCTACCCCCAATCCCAAACCTTTGGAATGAGCCTCCCACAGGGACCCGGGTTTAGGGTTGAGGGTTTCAGGGTTTGCAGTTTAGTTGAAACCCCAGTTTCCATGTCATTTCCATTTTCTTTTCCACTTGATGTTGCATACTTGAGATAATAATCCCTAAGCCCTATACCCTACACCCTCTCCATATACCGCCCATGGTTCAAAGTTGGGGGCTCAGTCTTCGGAGGCAGAGGTCCATTATCACATGCATTGCTTCTTACTTACTTCAAACCCCCTGAAACCCCTCTACCCTCCTCACGCTGCCATGGAACCCAAACAGAATCCTTTAAACGACGGCGATCTCCATGTGGCCGTTTCTCGGGCTCCAAGTTAGTTTGGAGTTAACCCCAAAACCCTTAACGCTAAACCCCTAAACCCCCAACCCGAAACCCTTAACCCTAAACCTTTAATCCTCGGTATGTCGCTACCATTGCTCTTGTACCATCGCCCAAGCATGATTCTGACCGTAAAGTGTAGGGCTATGGAGCCCTAAACCCTAACCCCTAAGACCCTAAACTCTCAACCCTATACTCTAAGCCCTATAACCTAAGCCCTAACACCGAGTTTAGGTGACCTAAGCCCTATACCCTAAACCCTACGTGGGGATTCTCATTGACTTTGCTTTTGGTACAGGGTGGGAGGCAATTGGGACGAAATTGCTACTCATTACCATAAGGGTTTAGGGTTTAGGGTTTAGGACTGAGCCTGCAGGTAAAGGGTTTTGGGATTAGGGTTTAGGGTTGAGCTTTGGGATTAGGGTGTAGGTGTTACGGTTTAGGGTTTAGGGCCGGTAGGTAGACTGCAAAATCTTGGTGCTTCATATAGCTTCTATAATCAGAGCGTGTGGGATATCGATGGTATTTAACTTGGGTTTTTCTACCTGCTACTTGCCATAAACCAGGCGTCCACATAGCTGTCCGTGCTCTGTTCAATTTTCCTTTTCATGTGATTCTCCGCCTACTAAACATCTGTATGGTCAACTGGATCCCCAGAAGGGCCCTGAAACCTGAACCCTATCCCCCCCTATTCCCTACGCCCTAAAAGCCCAAAACCCTAAGCCCGAAGCCCTAAAACCTCAACCCAGGAATCGCAGAAAGATTGTGAGCCCCCATCAACGTCCCAACTTCCCAAAAGACTGAAGCTGAACAACAGGTTCGGCGTGTAGGCCTTAAGGGTTTAGGGCTTAAGCCCTGCAAAATTAGGAGCATAGTACCTTTGCAACCCTGAACCTGAAGTACATTGTGCCCCGATCTCTTCTTCGAAAATAATTGGCTTTGACAACTGGGAACCCCATGAAGATACCCGAACTAAAGGGACTTTATTGGGAACTCCAAACAGGGAACCCCAAGACTATAGTAGGAACATAATAGGAATGTAAGGACCCTTGTAGGTATATTCCTGTTATATTCTTACTATATTCTTGGGGTTCCCTGTTTGGGGTTCCCGATGTCCCTCTATGAACTGATTGGAACCCTAAATCCTCAACCATAAACCCTGAACACTTTAGATTGAATTGTCGGGCTGGCACACCTAAAGGTTTGGGATCTAAATCTTGTCAGCGGTGAGACGAGTTGATCTTCAGAGGCTTCTGTGGGAAGAGCCACCAGTGGAGACTCTCTCTGAGATTTAGGGTTTAGGGCTCAGAAATCTCGTCATGGGTCCTCTCTACACTTACACCCCGTAATCCCCTCCCCGGAACCCTAAACCCTAAACTCTAAACCCTAAACCCTGAACCCTAAAGCCTAAACCGCGAACAAGGACCCCAAGAACCCTAAAGTACCTGAAATGAAGCCTAACTTGAGGTTCATTTTGGGGATGAGGAGGGGGATGAAAGCGGGGTAGTGTAGGATCCTCTAAATCCCCTAGGGTTTAGGGTTTAGGGTTCAGGGAATAGGGTGTAGGGTTTATGGTAGAAGGTTTAGGATTTCAGGTTTAGGGTTTAGGGTACCTGAACTTGGATGGTCAGACGGACATTGTAAGCACGTGAAACTGTACTCTCCTTACGAACTGCTTTCCATTTTCCATCTTAAACCCTAAATCCTAAACCCTAAACCCTAAACCTTAAACCCTAAACCCTAAACCCTAAACTCCAAACCCTATGCTTCTGTAGAACCTCTTGAGGATGCCAAGACTAAGTCCTAAAAATTACCCCAGGGCCCCCCCCAAACTGCCCTTGAATTATACTTTTGGGTTAAGGGCTTAGCGTTTAGGGTTTAGGGTTTAGGGTTTAGGATTTAGGGTTTAGGGTTTAGGATTCAGGGTTTAGGGTTTAGGGTTAAAGGTTTTTTTCAAACACCCCTTCACACTCCTTTTCTGGGTGCAAGCCTCAGCTAGGGGAGAGGTTTCCTCCTGGGCAAAATGCCCTAAACTATCATCACCGCTCTCAGATGCCACCCTCCTCATCGTCATCTACTAGCTCCACCGCCGTTGGGGGCACAACATCAGCTAGGGTTAAAGGTTTAGCGTTCGGGGTTTAGGGCTTATGGAGGTCCATGTATATAACCCCCTATTTGTGAGTATTTGGGTGCTATAGAGGGAACCTTCAGAGGTGTGGGTAAGCCTCAAACCCTAGACCCTACGAACTACAAACATTTGGCATAACATGGATCCTGCATCTAACCTTAAATTCTAAACCCTAGCCCCCCCAGAATTAGAAAAACAACTAAACTCCTGAACCTTAAACCCTAAACCCTAAGCCCTAAACTCCTGAA